>JASPKZ010005125.1:0-70989 GCA_030220185.1 Diploptera punctata
TTAACTGCACTTAAAACGTAAAAATTCACTGCTAACTTATTAATTATTAATTTTACCCATTTAGCACAGAGATGGCTTGCACGTGTTACCTTCAAGAAAGTTGTTGCTACATCTGAGGGCCTGTGGCTACGCAACACAATATATGCGCGTATACCCAAGCTTCCAGACGTTTCCATACACAAAAGAATTAGTCACACGCGGGAAGTTCAGGAGGGAGGATACAAATTATGTTAACCCGTAAATATAAAAATAATAAAATGAACTAGAATAAAAATTAACCAGGAGCTTACGAGCCAGTAACTTTTATTCAGTGCACATAGCTCCCATTAGTATGCTGCAACTGCATCTTCGGGTTGAAAACCGCCCTCCCACGCAATCGAGCCTTTACCGTAGGGAAGAAAAATAAGTCTCTTGGTGCCAGTTCCGGACTATAAGGAGGATGGGTCAACAGCAGCACAGGAGTCTTCCTCAGAAAATCACGTGTGGAGAGGAATTGTTGTGGTGCAATAGGATGCCCCTCAGTTCTGCTCTTGGCCGCTGTTCTCGCATTTTTAGAATACCTGTGGGAAGGCAACTGTGGTCTATAACTGTGCAGTCACTGTCCTTTGATGTTCAAGTGCCATTGTTGTCACATGACCACCTATAGAAAAGAAAGTGAGCATCATTTTCTTCCCAACACTTTTTGCTCCCTCATTTTGACTGGTCGGCCATCAGCAGGAGAGACCATACAGACGACTGGAGTTTTTTTATCTTTATCATATTGGTAAATCCATGTCTCATCACTTGTAACGATCTCTGAAATGCGGCGAGAGTTCCCATTGTTGAATCTCCAAAGCATTCATGGCACCATTCCACTCGAGTGATCTTTTGACCTTCAGTGAGTCTATGTGGCACCCAACGAGATGACTCCTTGCTGACCCTAAGATAGATGTGCAGAATTTTGCAACACTCCCCGATCCAATCCTCAGGAATGCCTCAATATATTTATAAGTCATAGGGCGTCTTCTCGCACCATCTTCTCCACAGCATCGATGTTTGAACAATTTCGATTAGGTTACGTAAGTGTTCGAATAGTGGCATAAGATTGTTGTATATGCGCTACAAAATATATTATTTAAAAATTATAAACAATATTTTAATAAGCAATTTAAAAATTGCAGGAAAGTTAGTAAATGCGAAACCGTAACCCAATAATTTTATAAAAGTAGTTTCAGGTGTTCTAAAAATTCCGCGACCTAGTGGAAACATGAACTAAGTCGTATTTATTATTGTACTTTAATGCAAACATATACTTACTAAGAAAATATTATTTGAATAAAATTAAACAACTTGAAATTAAACGATAAAAAATGGTTGGTGATCCTACATATATTCTAAAAATGCGTCCAACAAAATAAAATATATAGTTTGTTATAATATTAAGATCACTAAGAAACGAAGAGATAAGATGAGAATTATAAATGTATTCAATAAATGATGGAATTCAACAACACCGCATCGGCTGGGAACAGCATGTTCAGAGAATGGAAGAAACAAGATTGCTCAAGATAGCACATCATTATAAACCTAAAGGATTATGGGAAGTAAGAAGACCTAGAATGAGATGGAAGGAATCATAGTGAATTCGGAACAGGCCAATCGCCTAAACCTTGAATTGAAGATGATGATGACAATAATATTAAATAGAAATAAATACAAATAGATGATCGGAAACTAATATTATCAGCATGAATTGAAACAAACATTTATGAAATGATAATGGTTTTATTAAAATTAAGAGGAAACCAAAGTATTAAAAAAAAAAAAGAAATATTATTTCTGTTGGCTGCTCTTTATACCGATAGAATTACCTGCAACTGCAACGTTCCAAGCGATTGGCAGGAATAACTATGTCTAGTCATATCAGCGATTGATTTTCTACTCCACGGACGCTATGATAACAGGATTGGAGACAAACAGAATACGACTTCAAGCCTTGATTTATCTACGACGCCAAAGCGCCAGCGCAAAAATTGCTCCCCGTGTATTTACATGGATGTTGTTTCTCTACAACGCACAGCGGTGGGGCAAAAGATTTTGCTCTGACATATCGCGTCGTGTATTTTGAATCACAATTTGCCGTCGCAAACGAAGAATATAGAAGATATTATCCATATTTATTAGTGTAATTGCTAAAAACAAACTAAGATTATATGACAAAAATGTCAGAAATACAGCGCTTGTTTTGAAACTTACCAATTTTAACGACGAAAGTTTGATAGTTTGTTATAAATCATCGAGTTCTATACAATTTGAGCATGAAGGAGTACAGGGATTTACAGAAAATAGAGTTGTTGTGGCTTGAACTTAGTCCAGATATAAATAAAAGCTATAAATATTATATCTTAGGGATAGTATGGATGTACATAAATTTCGGCTTCTGTTAAATTCAAAACCTGATAAAATGCTCAGGCGAAAATCTGAAGTACTCTAAAATTTGCTATCATTATCAACTATATGTTTATTTAAGAACTAAAGAATAGTTTCTTAGATAATTTTCCATACAACATTCATACGATGCTGCTGCTCTAAGGTACTTTTCCGTCTTTAGTAATATTATTGTATGCAACGATACTTGAAACTTTTATAGATTTTATATGTTTATCAATGTACACAAATTATGACTTCCTCTCAGTTATTTTGCAAGGTTCTTTAGAATTGAAGTCCGCATAAGCGAACTCGAATAAAATTAAATCCGCCAGATGGCAGGACATATGTGTGAATGACCAACATTTGTATTTAATTCCAAAAATATTTTAAGAAATAAATGTTCGATTACTTCATTTTTGTTAGGTTCCGATAGGTCAGTTTAGTTTACATTAGATTAGTTTATAACTAACTAACTAACTAACTCACTGGCACTATCAGAACCCGAAGGTTCATGGCCGCGCGGACATAAGCTCTCCATACATCCCTATCCTGAGCTAATGCTTTCCAATCATCCCTGTATAATCCACTTCCCTCAAATCATAGTTAATGTTATTCTCCCACCTCATTCTTGGTCTACCAACTGCGGTGTTTTCCCTCTGGCTTTCCTACAAGAAGCTTCCATGCAGTCTTTCATTCCCCATACGCGCAACATGTCCTGCCCATCGCAGTCTACGAGACTTAACTGTTCTTATTATATCTGGCTTTCCTATAAAGACCATGTAGTTCATTGTTATGTAGTCTTCTCCATTCACCTGTCTGTTCATCTCTCTTTGGTCCAAAAAATTTCCTAAGAACTTTATTCTCAAATACTCGTAATCTCCTTCCTCCCTTAAAGTAAGAGTCCAGGTTTCGCATCCATATAATATAAACTGGTAGAATAATAGTTTATATATTTTCAGCTTAACGTTTTTTGAAAGGAGTTGGGACATCAAAGTCTCTGCAATGCATATAGCATGTATTTCCAGAATTGAGCCTATGTTTAATTTATTTTTGCATCTCATTCCTATTTGTGATTATTGTTCCTAGGTATTTGAATTCAGCCACTTCCTCAAAATTTCCCTCATTGTCATTAGCTGTCCTCATTTCCATTATATACTGAATTTCTACGTGTGACCATATATTTAGTTTATTTACTGATATTCACTTCCAGTCCTAATTTCTTAGTGTTACTCAATAGTGTGTGCGTGTTGGCTTTCAGTATCTCCTCGCTATCGGCCAGTAGGTACTACATCATCAGCATAAACTAACAGCTTATTAATACCATTGAGTAGTAAGCCTTCCTCATTCTCTAAAGATTTAAATGCATGCTACTAGTACAAAATTAAATAGTAAGAGGAGATAGTGTCATCTCCTTACTTCAACCCATCCTGGATTTCAAAAGTGGCTGAAAACTGTTTGGCCTACACGCACCCTACTCTTTGAGCCATTTAGACACATTCGTATAAGTCTAACTAACTTTTTAGGATTTCCGAACTCCAGCAGGATACTATATAACTTCTCCCTCTTAATGAATCATATGCTTTTTTGAAGTCTACATATAGTTGATGTACAGTACCATTATATTCCCATTTCTTCTCTAAATCTGTCTTATACTAAAATCTGATCTGTTGTAGACCTGTTTCTTCTAAATGCACATTGATGATCTCCTAGAATGTCATCAATATAGGGAGTAAGTCTGCTTACTAATATATTTGTTAGAATTTTGTACGAAGCTGAAAGTAATGAGATGCCCCTGTAGTTGTTTGCAAATCTGTTTTATCTCCTTTCTTATAAATTGTATGATAATTGATTCCATCCATTCATCTGGAACAGCTTCTTTTTTCCCAAATCATACTAAGCAACCAGCGTATCTTGTCGATCAATTTTTCTCCCCTCTGATTTTATCAGTTCTGCTGGGATCTCATCTGAACCTGGTGCTTTATACATCTTCAATTTTTTAATCGCCATTTCAACCTCTAATGCACTTGGCTCTGCGACTAGCATTCTGCTGTCTGTAACTTATCCTCCTCAATGTCCTGTTCTGTATGTACATTTAACAGTTGATTAAAGTTACCTTCCCATCTATTTAATATACTCCTAGAATCTGAATCATATCCCCATTTTCATTCCGAATTATGTTTGTTCTAGCCTGAACCCCTTTCTTCTCTATACTAATTCCCTAATATAATTCTCTAATGTTCCAATTTTGCATTCATTTCAAGATCATTAATCTTCTCTCTCAAATATTCCCTCTTTTTACTCTTTAGTAACTTGGTGGTTTCCCGTCTAACACTACTCAATTGCTCTAAATTTACCTCATTTTGGTTCGTGTAAAATTTTCATTTTTGCTAGCTTTCGTTGCTTTAACAATGTCCGCAC
Organism: Diploptera punctata; assembly: GCA_030220185.1. Lineage (NCBI taxonomy): Eukaryota > Metazoa > Arthropoda > Insecta > Blattodea > Blaberidae > Diploptera > Diploptera punctata. The sequence continues at coordinate 4,828 of JASPKZ010005125.1, forward strand.
AAGCCTCATCAAAACCATTTCTTGTTTTGCCTCTTTTTAAAACAACCAATACTTCTGATGCTGACAATTTAATAGTATCTCTTATAGCCTCCCATTCTTTATTTATATCAGTTTCTTCTTCGTTTTGCCACATTGTCATCTGAAGATTCCAGTACTTCAAATCTATTAGCAATTTTGATTTGGTATTCTTGTCGCATTTCATCATTTTCAAGTTTTTTAATTCATATTTTACAGAATCATCATTAGCGTTCGTTCCTCTCATAAGCGATAGCCATTGTCTGATTTTCACTCTGAACCAGATGATGATTCGAATTGCAGTCTGTCCCTCTAACTGATCTAACATCAATGATGCTACTGTGCCAGCGTTTATCCACTAATACATGATCTATCTGGTTCCAAGTTTCTCCATCTGGGGACGTCCAGGTGTATTTATGAATATCCTTATGCTGAAATGTTGTGCTCTTAACAATGAGATTCTTCGATATGTCAAATGTGACTAATCTAACCCATTGTCGTTACTATCTTCATGAAGACTGAATTTTCCTCTTGTTGGTTGAATATATCTTCCCGCCCCACTTTTGCATTAATATCTCCCTAAGACAATTCTCATATGACATCGTGAAAGGCTATCAAATAAGCATTCTAATTCTTCATAGAAACTCATCCTTGATCTTGTCATCTTTATCTTCTGTGGGGGATGTACATTTACAATTATAAAATCATGTCGTTTACCCTTTAGAATTAAGTATGATATCCTATCACTAACAAACTTAATATCTCGGATAGCGGATAGGATCCTCCTTCTGACTAAAAAACCCTTTCCAAATGCAGGTCTTTCTGCACCCCGTAGTATAATGCAAAGCTTCCCTGATTCCTGACTACCTTCTCCTGGCCACCTAACTTCCTGTAAAGCGACTATATCCAAGGGCGATTTAACTAGTTCCCGCGTTAATAATCTCTAGTGCCCCGCTATTGTATAAAGTCCTAACATTCCATGTTCCTAGGAACATGTCCCTGTGTTTGAGTCTTTGGCATGGGTTCCCTGAAGTAGTCCCCGCCCGGAGAACCGAATGGGGGACTATTTGACCTCCGGAAAATTTTACCCCAGATGAACCCATGTCCGCATTTATTGACTGTTGTATTTTTACGGTGAAAGATCGTCAGTCTTTCGCCCAAGGCACTTTTTTCGTCTGGCTTATCACCTTCGACCAGTCCGGCATGGGTAACCCTATCGGCAGCAATGCTACCGCCGGCATAGCTCTCAGGATCATTTAAGCACGCAAGCCACTCCTCCACGACAAGGTAAAGATACCATGGAGGGAAGATTAGTTTATAGTTTACTAAATAGTACTTACTTACTCACTGGCACTATAGAACCCGTAGATTCATGGCCGCGCAGACATAAGGTTTCCATACATCCCTATCCAGAGCTAATGCTTTCCAATCATTCCCTGTAAACCTACTTCCCTCAAATCATAGTTAATGTTATTCTCCACACCTCATTCTTGGTCTCCCAACTGGCCGTTTTCCCTCTTGACTTTCCTACAAGAAGCTTCCATGCAAGTCTTTCATTTCCCATACGTGCAACATGTCCTGCCAATCGCAGTCTACGAGACTTAACTGTTCTTATTATATCTGGCTTCCTATAAAGACCATGTAATTCATTGTTAAGTAGTCTTCTCCATTCACCTGTCTGTTCATCTCTCTTTGGTCCAAAAAATGTTCCTAAGAACTTTATTCTCCAAATACTTGTAATCTCCTTTCCTCCCTTAAAAAAGAGTCCATGTTTCGCACCCATATAATATAACTGGTTAGAATAATAGTTTTATAACATTTTCAGTTTAACGTTTTTTGAGAGGAGTTGGGACATCAAAAGTCTCTGCAATGCATAATAGCACGCATTTCCAGAATTGAGCCTATGTTTAATTACTCGTACTAAATAGTATGTATAATTTATTTCATTAGTTTGTGCAAGGACAGGTTTGTATACGTCCATTTTTTCAAAAATACGTTTGGGAATTTATTATGAACGTTGGTCTTTTCGACTTCGCATATATATGGTTCCATCTGGTGACAATTCCATAAACATAAGCGCTGTACCGTATGCTCTCCACGTGAAACCAGTATCTCGCCGAGCTTAACGAGGGGATGTGTCACGTGGGGCGCGCCAACGCTTGTATAATAAACCACAGCTTCATACATCTGATGCCGAGGATGGCAACACATGGCTTTCATCATATGATCTGTATGATCAAGAAAACATCACGAACAAGACTCCCAGTGCATAAGGAAGGGACCTGTACGGTAAACACTGCGACCGTCACCATGTTGTGTAGTGTCGGAGGCGAGACGTGTCCCTGAGGGTTTAAGATATTGTTTATTATACATCGTGTCGCGCTCGACTTGACGCATTCTCGCGTTACGCTCGGCGTGATGCTCGTTTCTCATGGAGCGCATACCGTATAGCGCTAATGTTATGGAATGTCGACAGATGGGAAATCGAAATGACCAACGTTCATAATAAATTCCCAAACGTGTTTATGAAAAATGGACGTACACAAACCTATCCCTGCATAACGTAATGAAATAAATTACGTCTACATACTATTTAGTAAACTATAAACTAATCTGATGTACACTAAACTGACCTATCGGAACCTAACAAAATTAAGTGATTGAACATTTCTTTCATAAAATATATTTTTGGAATTAAATATAGGCTAAATGTTGGTCATTCACACATATGTTTTGCCATCTGGTGGATTTAATGTTATAATCGTTGCGTATGCCAACTTCAATTCTAAAGAACTTTGAAAATTAATTGAGAGAGAAAAGTCATAATTTCTGTACATGGATAAACATATATAAAAATCCTTTATAAAAATATTTTAAGTGTTGTTGCAAATCGTTTAAAATACGAAATATTACTAAATACGGAAAAAGTACCTAGAGCAATAGCATCATATGAATGTTGTATGCAAAATGATAGAACAATTTTTTCTTTAGTTCTTAAATAAACCTATGGTTGATGATAATGCCACATTTTAGAATACTTGTAGCGGGAAGAAGACGGTAAGTCGGGGTCTTGTATCTCAATGTATGGATTTCCGTCGTGGGAAATGGCGAGGAGTGAACCAAGGACTATAAGTACAAGTAAGGAGGCTTTCCAAGATATGCACAGTTATCTCTAATAAATCCTTTATTGATAAAATGCGGCACACGGGCAATCAATTAATACAGTAGTGGACACACTGAACGTAGTATGGATGTATATCCTCATTAATGATACTCCATAATTAATATTACTATTCGCGGTCAGCAACGGACCGATTTCAATAATATATGTCTGCGAATCTATCGCATTTTAAAGTCATTAATTTAATAGCAGGTCATCACTGGATCTATTGAAAATATATGCCATGGATTTATCACACGAATATAACAGGATTGCCTGTACCGCAATCAGCACTCTAATGCTACTTAAACTTGTAATTCTTAATTTACTTTATTCACCTTCAATTGGCCGATAATTTCCGGCCTATCACTTCCCTAAGCGACCAATATGTCGCTAACCTTGCGACCGGCGATATGTCCGCCCTATCGCGGGACTCACAGAACTACGCTCCTCTCGGGAGTCTTATGCAATGTAATCCCTTTCATTAATCGGAATATATCCATACTCGTTCGTACGAAAATAATTTCCAAGACCAATATTCTGATTGGCTAAAACATATATTCAACATAATTAAAAATATGTGTCTTACATTGTAACACCCTTAATAATATTACTAGAAATAATTATTACATCTAATTGGAGAGTAGAGTCCCCCACTCTACATAAATTGAATCTTGGAGACACCATTAGTCTCGTACTTCGAAAGTGGGTTTTTCTTCTTTTTACACATGGCTCATGGGTACTTATTGAGTTAGGTCCAACTTACAATAGTTTGCTAATGAGACCGGAAGTCGGTCATTATTTTAAACACACAGATGGACAACGACTCTGCGACTGTCCATCTCCATAGGGGGGCGATCCTCAGCACCGAAGACTGACCGTAATTAATCTCAGTACGAGACAGCTGAGAACTTTCACATCATTTAAGGGAAGAATATTTTTCGAAAGCCGGACAAGGGACACTTTCGTAGGTTCTGGCCAGCAAGACCTTTATACAAAAGAGACAATTGGGATCCGGTTATAAAAAAATTTAAGCCTACGCATGTGTTGGTTTTAACTTGAGTACAAAGACAGAAATGTCTTTTTTGATATTTACTCGAGCATACCAGATTACGTAAAGTTTGTCACGAGACCTCCTGGACAGTGTAACTTAACATTTAGTAGAGCCTGTCTACACGTATTTATTAAGAAAAGATGATTGGGCAATAGTAATTGCCTCATACTTCAGATTTTTGCCTGAGGAGTTTTATCGGGTTTGTATTTAATAGAAGAACGAAATTTATGTACATCCATAATATCCCTAAGTTACAATACAATATTTACAGCTCTTATTTATTTCTTGATTACGTTCAAGCCACAATAACTCTTTTTTCTGTACATCTCTGTACTCCTTCGTGCTCATATTGTACAGAACTCGATGATTTGCAACAAAACAATCAAACTTTCGTCTTAAAATTGGTATGTTACAAAACAAGCGCTGTTTTCCCCATATTTTGTCATTAAATCTTCGTTTGTTTTTTAGCAATTACACCAACGACTACGGATATTAGCTTCTATATTCTTTGTTTGCGCTAACAAATTGCGTCCGGAATTCAAGTGATTCAAATACACGACGCGACATGTCAGCGCAAAATTTTTCGCGCCACCGCTTTGCGTTGTAGAGAAACCACATCCATTTAAATACATGGGGAGCACTTTTTGCGCTGGCGCTTTGTGTTGTAGATAAGCCAAGGTTTTACTGTGGAAAGGACTGAACGGTTGACGCTGGTGAGTGAAACCTTGATATTATGCTCATTGTGCGCTGTTCATATTTACAATTATTATATCAGCGATAACTCACTAATAGAGATTGCCGCCGTTAATGTTAAATACTGATGACTTAGACTCCAGAGACCTCAAGCACCAGGCAGGAGGAACTAACAAATTACAGCTTGTTGTACAATCAACTTTTATAAGATTCATGATATGTTCCGTTGAGGTATTATTCAAAATTAAAATATAAAATTATGGAATATTTTAATTTTTTTGTATAATCGTTACATATCAAGGCGACATCTGTTGAGTTAGAGAATATTAATATGTATTGATCTCGGTAGCCCAGTCCTTATTTTGGGCGCTTATTATACCACAAATGAAATAGTTTCCCCCGATATTTATTAATAAAAATAACATCCCACACAACGGTTTTAGAAAAGCAAGATCTTGTTTCAGAGAGCATAGTGTGTTATAACACACATTAATAGAGAAACCTAGAAAATATAAACTTACCAATATATATGGCATTTATTGATTTTGGAGAAGGCTTTTTACAGGGTGAGTAGAAAGAAATTATGGAATATAATGATAAACAGAGGCATTCCACAACATTCAGTTAAAATTATTGAAAGTTTATATGTAGATAATAAATATTAATCAGCATGGGTCATAATGCAATAAAACAAACAGTGGAGTAAAACAAAGATGGCCCACTTATCGCCATCACTTTTTACTATATATTTATACATATATATATATTGCTGTATGTGTGTCTGTGGGTGTGTGTGTGTGTGTGTGTAGCCGAATTCCATACCAGAATTGGCAAATCTGCTTCAACTGAACAGATTTAAATTGACCATAATTTTATTAGATACTTTACTTTTTGCAGACTATCATGTTATATCTGAGACAGAAGATTCACCTACAATTTACAAATATAAGTAAAAGTGACTGAGAAACAGACGATCTTGAAAATATCTACGTAAAAAAAAAAAAACGTTTATGCTTTTCGCAGGATATCAGCCACTAAAATAAAAATCCAATTAGAGAATCAATAATAGAACAACTGAGGTCATTTTAATTACCTTTGGGATACAATACTACATCATATAGAAACAGTGAAGACATTGAAAACAAAATAAATAATTTAAATTATGTACCGAAGTAACTTTTTTCGGTACTAAAAACTTCGTCATCGAGTCTTCCCTCTGCCAAGAGAATTATAGAACCTTGCCAAATTCCCTGTCTTCGTTGTCCTCTCCTGTCTCAGTGCGTACCATCCCACCCTCCCCTCCTCCTTTTCCTCCTTCGCGCTGCGTGTGATTGCGCAACTTCCCTTCGCCATCAAATGCCTAAAATAAGCTGTGCAAGTGATTATCAGGAATCCTTATCATCAACTTTGGGATCCTCGTGTTCAGGTCCGACCGTAGCTCTAGGGAGCTATTTAGTTTCATCATTACCAACAAGCCAGGGTAGGACAAACCTGACTGTGAAACCTAGCCCTCGGCTGGACTGGAATGTGTGCCGTGTATGTATTCTTATAAATATTCTTATTATATATTATTATTATTATTATTATTGTCTTTTTGATTATTGATTGACCGAGTTTGTTAATTATTCATATTATTTTAACGGTCAAGAATGTGATTTTTGTTACATTATTTGTATTATCTGACTTATGATTCCCATTTAATGTACTTTTTAGTTAACGTATGTTTACTATTGTATAGCTAGTCATGCTTCGTATTGATATATATATATATATATATATATATATATATATATATATATATATATTCTAAAGCTTTTCCAAGCCAAATTAATATCCCCTTTTTCTTCTAGCTTCCACGATTAATACTGTTTAGCATTCAGTACTATATGTTAAGTAATTTACAAAGGAAAGATGGATTAATCTTTGCCTTCTATGGGCAAAGGAATGTTGAGATTGTCACTCTAAACTTTCAAACTCATTGTTATAAAAGGGTAGGATCGCGGCGCAAAAATGGTAGCAGAGCGTGGGTTTATTATATTTTTTGGCCAGAAAGAGAGTATCGGTGCAAAAAATGATAGCAATTACCGTGATTTTGAGTTTTTTAAATTGTACTTTTCAATTTAGAATGTTTGAGCTTCGAACTGAGCTTGGATTGGAGTCCTGAGTATAGATAGTTGTTTTAGATTTAAAATCCCTGTGAAGAAACTTGATTTTGAGTTCAAGTCCCAATACAGAACGTTGGTTCTGGGTTCAAGTCCCAATAGAGAGATATAAGTTCTGAATGCAAGTGTCAGAACGAGGAATGGTAATATTTTTAGAGTATTCTATAGTCTTGAATGATTGGTTGAATTATAGAACGTTGATAATTAATATAACTGAAAGAGATTCCCGTGTACATTTGTTTACGTTGTCAGATTTATTTACGTAAATTCATCGAAGTAGTACGTAATTTTACGTACTCGACTCGTATTGTATGAATAATACATTCATCTCTCCTACTTTATTAAGTACTGTACTATTCATGTATAATACTTACTTCTCTCTTACAAGCTGTTTATGTATTTTGTTATTTACATTTGTTATCTGTTGTTTACCATAAAACATGTCTAGTTGGATCTATGTTATCTCTAAAGACAGGTTGATACATGAATTAAGCTTGATCGACATAAATACTAAGAGTCATATAGATACCCTCTCTCCTTCTGAACAGTTATTGATTAAGCGAAGTTCATAGTGGATAGTTCAGTTAGTGAAGATAATTCTGAAGAGCAGAATATTAATCTTGCTAATCGAGGGATAGAATCTATTAATAATATTCCTACCGGAGTTGTTCCAACCATTCCTTCTGACATGGAAGAAAATAACCAAATAATTTTCTGTGATTTAATTAGGAAAGTTGATCCTTGTGATGGAAGCGACACAGAGTTATTGGATTTTCTCCTAACAAAACTCAATTCCATTTTTTAATTAAATCTGGTTAAGGAAGAATATTTCATTAATTCTATTTTAAGTTGTGTTGAAGGAATTTTGATGAAAGTGATGTAAAATTGCACTTGACTTGGATCGAAAGTTTGGAACACGTGAAAGATTGCCTTCCAGATTGTTAGAAGACTACTGTATTAAATTTGTTTCTCGTCGATTTCAACATCGCGAAGAATCTTTACTGGAGTTTATTTCTCAAATGAAGCTTAAATTATATTAAATCCTCAACTTTCGGAAGAGAATTTGATTAATATTATTCTTCAAATTATGTCTCCAGCCGTTAGACAACATTTGATTTTCGCTACAAAACATAGAAATGTGGCAGAAATGTATGTCTTGGCAACAGATGTAGCCAACTTTGAGATTACTGAAAAGCAAAGAATTCTTAGTAAAGAACATATTGCAAAAGTTTCAAATAATGCAAATGTTTCCTTTGTATCGTTCATCTAATAATTCCAGGCGGCAGAAAAATACCAAAGTTGTAGATGTCATCGTTTTGAACATTTTTCCAAGGAGTGCCGAGTTGAAAATTTAAATACTCGCGTGTTAATGTACTATCTTTGTCTTCTCAAAAGGGTAAGAAAAAACTTAAACCTAATAAAAGAGTTCTTCCTTCTGGTAATAACAAACCAGCGTCATATTCGGCCGACTTGCCTCATCTAACGATAGATATTTTCCAGCAAAATTTGGATGGATTATTAGATAGTGGCGCGACTATTTCCCTTGCACGGGAAAACCTTGTATCCACATTACCTAAGAAACTCTTGAGAAGTACAGCTTTGACACGTAAATCTGTTAACAATCAGGCTTTCTATATAAATAAAATGGTCGGTTTACATTTGAAAATAAATAAATTTTCGTGGGACCACATGTTATATGTGGCGTGAGATTTGCCCGTTCCCATTATTCTGGGTTTAGATTTCATGTCGAGATCTGGCATGAAAATTGATTTTCAGAATAAAGTGTGTAATTTCGGGAAGTTTGTCTTCCGTTTAATGTCCACCTTTGTGTTTATGGGCATGTATGTGTTAAGAACCCTTCGAGACAACGTTGTGTTATGTCTCTTAACGTAGGTACTGAAGATGAAGAGTCATCAAAATTAGTGAAGGAATTTCCTGGATATTTAGTAACCAATGGGAAGAGCCCAGGATAGTTTCTCTTGTGAGCTGGAACTATTGGATAATATTCCCTGTGCGGTCCCGCCTTTTCAGTTTTCTCCTCCCAAGTTACAATTGTTGCAGAGAGAAATTCATAAATTAATGCAACAGGGTGTCATTAGACCTAGTCGCTCAAGTTATGCGAGCCCTGCCTTTCTTGTTCAAAACCTAGTGGAGGTGATAGGTTAGTCATCGATATAGAAAGCTTAATAAGAAAGTGGTATTTGATTGTTTTCCATTACCTACTCTTGAGGCTGCTTTTCAAATATTTCATGGGCTACGGTATTTTCCGTGATTGAATTATATTCTGCCTTTTTTCAAATACCGTTGACCCTATCAAGTAAAAAATACACTGCTTTCATAACTCCCAATGGTCTCTACGAGTTCAAAATGCTGCCCATGTGTTTGAGCGTAGGTAGCCAAATACTGAGTCGAGAGTTAGACAAGTTATTTGGAGATCTTAAATATAATTATGTATTCCAATATTTTGATGATCTATAGTCTATTCTCCTGATATGAAGCAACATCTTGTTCACTTAATAGAAGTCTTCGAACGATTAAGTGAAAAGGGGTTTACTCTCAATCCAGAGAAAATCACTTTAGGTTGTTCTAAAGTTAAATTTTTGGGTCACTTATTATCGGCCGAAGGCATTCAAGTTAATCCGGAGAGAGTTGAAGCTATTAACAATCTTCCTACACCGAAGAATTTAAAAGGCGTTAGGAGTAACATGGGTATGGTACGCTTTTATGCCAAGTTTATTCCCAATTTTTCTGATTGCTTTCCATGGAATAATTTGAAGAAGAAGAAGACTAAATTCTTGTGGAGTCAGGAATGTGAAGCGTCGTCTCAACATCTGAAATTAGCTCTTTGCGAAGCTCCGACTTTGCAGGTTCCTGACTTTGATAAGAAATTTATTCTCCAATGGCGACGCCAGTAATAGAGCATTAGGTGCAGTTCTTAACCAAGAAGTTGACGGCAAATTAGCACCATGTGGGATATGCCTAGTCGCTCTCTAAATGAAGCCAAAATCGAGTATAGAATTATGAGAAAGAAATTCTGGCTATTGTCTTCGGTTGTGAAAAGTTCCGTACTTTTCTGGAACACAACCGATTTGTAGTCCATTCTGATAATAAAGCAGTTTCCTGGTTACGCAAAAACTGTGGAACGCTTGGTAGATGGGTTTGTACGTCGTTCTTTGCTTTTAATTTTGAAGTGGTGCACGCTAGGGGGTCTGAAAATGGTGTAGCGGATGGTCTATCGCGATTTATTTCAAGAAGAAAACTTTTCAGAAACTCCTCAAATCAATCTTCTATCGAATTTCCTGCATCATTTAAAGATCTTGAACTGTATCAGCAGGAAGGTAACGAATGTAGAAGATTATATGCTCAAGTAAAAGCTGGTATTAATAACCCTGACTTCGTTTTGAATAGAGGTCTATTAGTATATAATCCTCGAAATGATCCGAAGAATCTTGTTTTGGTCCCTGTAATATTGCGGCCTGTTTTGCTCAAGTATTATCATGATTCGCACGCATTTGGGCATTGCCAAGACTATTGAGAAACTTACCAGACAATATTATTGGCCCCGTATGAACGACGACATTCGTAAATATATCTTACTCTCCGTCGATTGCCAACGAGCAAAACCCTCCTCTAACACGAAAGTAGGTTTTCATTCTGCGGAGCCTTCCACAGTCTACAGCTCTTTATTGATTTTTGGTCCCCTGGTTCGCTCTAAGCGAGGAAATGTTGCTGTTCTAGCTGTATTAGATGGCTTCTCTAAATATTTGTGCTTCACCTTGTGAGATATATGAAGTCTAACGCAGTGGTGGAATTCTTCACTAGAAATTTATTTCCGAACTATGGCGTCCCTGAATCCATTGTTTCGGATAATGCTAAGGCCTTTACTTCGCATCTTTTTAAGAATATGTGATTTGATAGGGTATTCGCCATATTACTACTTCGCCTCATTATCCTAAACCTAATCTTTGTGAAAGATTTTTCCGTTCGCTAAGCACGGGTCTTACTATCCTTCACAACGTCAGACAAAATGTTTGGGACCAATATTTACCCTTGTTCGCTTTGGGATGTAATGATGCCGTGCATGAATCCACAAAAACCACTCCTGCGGAACTATTTTTAGGCAGGCGTATTATGCACCCACTTGAGTTAAATTGGCGCATTACTGAAGCCGACTTGAATGATGTATAAACAAGTCGATAAGGTTCAGAGTTGGGAAGAGGTTTTCAAGAACCTTACGACTGCAAAAGAAAAGGTAGCTAACAGGTATAATCGTGGATGAAAGATATGTCTTATAAAGTTGGCGATCGAGTACGTTATCGCCGATATCCTCTTAGTAACCGTGGGGAACAACCCATGGGAAAGCTTATGTTTACGTGGTCGGAGCCTGCATTGTTAACTCCTGTCACTCTGGAATTGGAGAGTGTTAATGGCCACTTAATCAAACAAATGCTAGCCAAATAATGCGTGTCCTCTGTGGTTGCGTAATTACCACTGTTGTAAATTTTTTGTAATGGACACAGCATTCGTTAACTAATATTTGTATATTTCTTGTCTTAAGATTTTGAGACTCTGTTTTCTATTTCCCTGTGTTTTGTAATATGTGTGGCACCATAAAACAAAGTCTCAAAGGAACTAGAAAGGAGACACTTTAAAAATTTTATAATACAATGGTGGTTCCAAACAACTATATGGATCGGAACACTGGGTCTTAACCGAAACCCAGGAACGAGAATAAAAAAAAAAAAAAAAACAAACCCGTCAACAATGATGTTTCTGAGGATTATAGACGACGAATAATAAGAGAACTGAATATATTCAAACTATTAGATAGAATTATCAACTACTACATGTTTGTTTCGCGCGCTTTCGTCTGCAACCCGCATCAGACGACCAATTCGTCGACAATTCCAGCAGGTCGGTCTCCCTGTCTGCGACGCTCCGGTGGTGGTTAGCGTCGCCTCTCTGCGTCGATTAGTCAGTCGTCTCACTCGTGGCGACGCAGGTGTTGTTTAATTTCATAGTCCCTCAGATCGCAGACGAAAGCGGATGCCGCATCTCCAGCGAGGGCCTTGTGTGCTAGTTGTTCAATGGACATGGCGTATTCTTGTAGTGACTCCCCGACACGCTGAACACGAGCTTTCAGCTGGGCGCGGTAGGCTGCACTGAGGTGATGATTGCCCGTATCGATTGTCTAGGGCCTCCAATATGTCCTCGGCGTGACATTCTCCTGGAAGCTTCTTAAAATTTCCACAGCAGATCCCTGTAAGCAGGAGATTAATTAGGTCGTCCTTTCTTCCATCGTCCAATGTGTTGTAATGATTTAAATTGATGTTTAAAATATCTCCCATGATTGTGGAATCGTCGATCTTGGAACTCTTAATTCCATGTCGGTTTGGGGAGTCAGTCGGTTGTCAAACTTCGGTTCTCGTCGTAAAATCACTTTGTAAATTTTCCACTGCACGTTGAACTTCAGATTATTAAACTAATGATAATTCTTTTTCTCGTTGATCTAATTTTTTCTTCCCAGTGTTCTTTAAGGCAATGCAATCTGTGAAATTTGTAAAAAACTATAAATTTCATTAGATCAACTTCAAATTTTAAACCATACCACCACAGTATCATAGTTTTTACAATATACCAAATTTTGTTAAGCTATCTAAAAAAAAAAGTGAGAAATTAATTTTTTTATTAAAAATGTTACTGCTTTTTTATATGTGAATAATATGTTCCTTGTACCAAACGGTTTACCATATCTGACTTATTTTTTTATAAACTTAATAGAGTAATATAAATAAACTGGTGTGCAGGTTTCTTTTAATTTGAACTAGTTTAGTAAAAAAAAATCTGTGTTTGTTACATATTTTTTCAATTTTATGAGGGTGACATAATTATATTTAAAATTACAATTATAAATATCATTATATATATATATATATATATATATATAAAGATTGCCCACATCAGTTTTTTACTATGTAAGATCTAAAGTGAGGTTCAAATTCTTCCCTGTAGGGAGCGACGCTCCTATATATCTATAAAGGGAAAACATAGGATTACAAAAAAAAATATTCTAAAGCTCTCTCTTGAAAATTTCAAGCAGATTAGTAAAAATAGTGTGGTATGCAGAGCAATTTTGTTTTGAAATTCAAAAGTGCTGAAAAAATATAGTTTGAGAAAATGAAATTTGAAAATTTAAACATGAATATGAGCACAAATACCTCATTTTGCTTTTTAGGGTCCTTTTCCCCTTCCCCCAAAACTCCCCCAGCACCATATGTGTGACCCTCTGCTGCTTTCTTTTTGTTGGCCTCACACAGTGAGTTTTTGGGTCATTTGAGTCTTCTCCAGAGTATTTATGAAGACTTCGCTTTGCTGAAACTTCACTGTTTGTGGGATCGACGTTTATCCCTCATTGCACTAAATTTTTGTCCTGAGGCACTTCATTGCACACCACTGACTGCAGCTTTCAGTTTCTTCATCCCATATTGAATTATGCCATCCCTGATGTGACAAGCAATTTCCAATTTCTTTCGAGCATATAGCCCAAATAACGCTGTTGCAAAGATTCATTTGGATTCTGAGTCTTCCCCACATAAACGGATCACAGAATCTCATCAGAAGCTAATCTTGATACACAAGCATTATTTTAACACACAACATATGCAGATTGTGTTGTCTTCATGGTGCTACTGCTTTAAAGAGCCAGTGTGTGGTTCGCACGGGGGGCTTTAAATTATGGCCGAAATTTAAAAAAAAGTGCAAAAAATACAAGGACAGGGATCAAACACAATAAAACATTTAAAATAGAAAAAAACAATTTTTTCATCATATTTCACCAAATTTTCACCGAAGCATTGCCTGTGACGAAATTCTCCATCGGTTTTATGTAAATTGTCTTCTTGTTCATTTACTCTTTGTTCAATTTTAGACATATGGGCTTTTCAATTCGTCTTTAAAATGTTCGATTTTGCCCTGATATTTTTCATTCTGTGTATTAATCTGAGTTGGTAATTTGTTTTAAGTAAGTTCATTTTGTTGTTGAATTAATTTAATATCTCCATTCTGTACATTAATTTGAGTAAGTAATTCTCTTTTACTTTCTTCAATTTTTTCTTTTGTGTCTTCATTTCTTCTCTTGTAATAATTCTATAAGCATATTCTGTTATGCCTTCCATTGTTGTTTATTTTACTTATTTACTGATAGTTCTCCTTCTCGATGATAAATGGCAATCCCCTCCTCTGATCCTCACTCTGCTTATACCGACTTCTCCAACGTTACCGGCGGATACTTAATCCCAATGTCTGACACCAGATTGTGCCAGGATAGCCTTGATTTTTCTTCTATATTATTTATGCGTAAATAAGCACAATGAATTTATAAAAAAATTCACTACACACTTTTAATTAACTCTTCAATTATTAACAACCTTTTATTCACAATTACAATTCCCCGAAATAATCTTTTTAATTATTCTTATCTCACTTAGAACAATTTTCCACTCACTTGCTAAGTAAATTGGGCACAACTTATCGTCACACTGTTCATCACAAGACTGGTTTTTTGGACTGACTGCTCTCTCCGGCGTCAAACACAATACTGACTTTCGGCCTTCCGCTCTTTTATAAGGCGCAAGGGAATCTCCAGAAACAGCATCGAGATACTTCGAACCCTTTCTCAAAGGAGGTAGGAGATGGTGGTGGAAACGTCCGGCAACACACTCCAGACGATTCGGCGGTTGTTCGGATAATATATCTCGTCATGGGCGACTCGCCCGCGCTATTCGAACGTCGCTATGCGCGACACGTAACAATATTAAAACACCCTAACAATTTTGCACAGATGAAATAATCCAGCTAAGATAAACGTACTCGAGGAGATGGAAATATTGAAGGCAGTTAAAAACAACGACCATCTGATAAATGAAAACGCACCTAGTACGTGTACTTCCCTCTACCAGATTTTCAGTGGAACAGCAGTAGTGAATCAGGGGTCGACAGACAACACATATACTGTTACTTATGTTGATGAAGGGACTAGTCCGAAAGCACTACAGATAATTAATAATCTTTAAGTTGAATAGACGGACCTTTTAGGTAAAATTTCATAATTTTATATTTTCATTTTGAATAATAACTCAACGGAACTTTATCATGAATTCTATTTAATGTTAAAGTGAAACTGAATGCAGGCTTTCACGGCCGGTAATTATAATGTTGAGTGATTCCGGGTTATGGTGGCCGTGGTCCATTACGGGTGTTCCTACCAGAACGTTTCTAACTGCGGAGGGCATCTTCAGTGGCGAGTACTTCTAAGTGTGTTTCCTGGTCGGAGGGCTTGACTAGGAACCCCCGTAATGGACCATGGCCACATAACCCGGAAACACTCAACATTATTATACGAGTAGTAGAACTGTTGAAAGTCATTTACAATAGCTCCCTGTATATAAGTTACACTCATCCTGCTTAATACAATTAAAAAAAAGTTTGCTCTAAAATGTTTGATCTTAAAGACTTCTTTGATTGTATATAAAAAGTATCACTTTTTTTTTCTCAAATGACAATGAGATTTTCCAACTTCCCATTTCAAAACTTTGGACCTTAATCCTGCCCCACTTCACACTTTTTCCTCAATCCACTTGTTTTATCTACTCAAATTGTGCAGTAGGCCTGATCTCGACAAATTGTTCTTGTAATTTTTTCCACAGATGTAGGACAAAATATCTTTAAGCTTATCTATTCTCCTAATTTTCCATATATTTTATATAAATACAAACATGTATTTTGAAAGTACATGCCTTCTATTCATTTCTCTAACAATATCAAGTGCAGGAAAATATAAAATCTGATAAAAAAATATCTCAATCTGTCTTGTCACTAACGACAAACAATGGTTTTGAAACTTAAATAGGAAGCCCGCTTCTTGGCCTATCGTGTGCTAGAAGTATGTGAAGGTCACTATCTATTGATTTTACAATTAACTACCTGCGAAGATCTTGGAAGTTGAAAGGGTGTGAAAAGAGGGATGACAATCATTACCTTTGTTAAGTGAGTAGCATTCCATTTTATAAAATGAAGTTTTTTAATGGTGAAAATATGTCTTATACACCAGAAAATAAAGCACCAATTATTTTGGTTTCTCTGTTATGAAGGATTTTCTGTGATCTTGTAACGAACTCTTTACACTAAAAAACACTGATCAGGGATATATTTTAGAACTTAGTTTTGCCTTGATAGCTTTGACAGTCTCATGTTATATGTGCTATAGTTCACCACATATATGGCACACAATAGTGAGGGTAATTAAGGTAACATGGAAGAAACAGAAGTTCTGTGGTTTGAATCCCGATGGTAGCACATTATTTAAACTGCCTGAACCTTCTGGCCACTTCATGACCATGTTGTTGGCTCAGCTTCTAAACAAAATTGTACCACATGTTCATTCTGGGAATAAAGGTTACCATTATGCAGAAGTATTAACCTGGTGCCAATTGTATAGAAAGGTGGATGCCTTTACCTCCCATCACATCTAGGGCCTCCTAAGTCAAATATTTGCATCGCTTTAACTTTTATTTACTAAATATAACTTTTTAAAAATAAAATAATTTACTTTTTCTATATTGTGTTTTGCATGTTATACAGTGAGAAAGTGTTTAGATCAAGAAACTATCATATCAGGTTGCTACAAAATTAAATTTTAGGCTATTTCAAAACAGATAAGTCTGCTTAGTACTTAGGTGCAGTTTAAATGTTAAATTGTAGAGGAGCAGGAGAAGTCTTACCGTAGTGGGAACATTTATGATTACATCTAACTAATATGTAGTTAAATAATCCATTCAGTGTTAGACTTAGTATCTCTGTTAGAAATGATCACATTATGAATATAAGCTAGCAATAAGACATACGCACATATACTGCTTGTTATGGTGTAAGATCGATAAGTTATGCAAACATTGAACAATTATACCTATAAACAGTAAAAGAAAAATAATACATAATTAATGTAGCAATAGAAAATGATGTTGAAAAAAGCATGGTGCACAGGAAAATTAATATTTTAAAAGACAAAAATTAATTAATGAACGTACACTTCTAAAAGAAAAAGAAGAAAACGAAATGCAAGAAATTCTCTTAACATTTATTGAAGCACCTATGTTTCAACGTAAGGTTGAAGGGTTTTTTGGTATGCTTATTCTTCTTCTGGAAGTGGAATGTTATCAGGTTTTACCTCCTAAAAACTATTACTTATAAATGATTATCAGTGGTAATGAAGAACGAAAAATGTATTTAAATATACAAAATAAAACACTTTCAGTGAAATACATAATCAAGCACTTGTAAATAATAACAAAATTAAATATATAAATGGATATAACTTCATGATAGATTGTGTTGCATTTGGATAATTTCTAATTGTAATTGAAATGCATTGTGTTCGTGACACTGGACACATGCCGAACAGGTCTGTCACCAGCCACAGCTAGGCGTAGGTTGAATTCCCATGCAACAAGCAAGGATAAATGTCTTCAGTTCCACAGAAAACCCAATTTACACTGGATTTATATTCTAAAACAGTCTTTCAAATACATATTCATACATTGGCAGTCTCTGATTGCCATGACAGGTAGGAGGAGTAATAATTCTCCGATAATAAATAGAGAAATTATCCTTCCAGACAGTAACAATTTATGGCGCCACACAATATATCTGACAGAGGAAAACATTTCCAACATAATTTATATTTAGCAAGCCTTATTTAAGGGTAGCCATGGGTGAATTTTGAAACTCTGAAAACTAATAGACATATTTCTTTCAAATTTTTACCACAGATGTTTACCTGTATGAATAACCATTTATTATAAATTTCAAGTGATTTGTTATAATAGTTGGCATTACATTATTTTTCTCTTTTTTATTTTAATTAATTATAAATGTTCCTAACTAATAAAACTGATATCAAATTCCGTTGAGGTGAATAGTCATAAGATAAAATTTAACATTAAAGTGTACATTTTGGCAGGTGCCCGTCGTCCTCAACTTGTATTACTAATCACAAGAGTAAAAATTAACAGTTAATTTTATAAACACCATTTTAACAAGTTAAGGACGACGGCAATTGCCAAAGGTACATTTTAACTTTTAATTTTCTTATGACTATTCACTTCAACGGAATTTGATATCAATTTTATTAGTATTGAATCTATAGCCAGTCAGGCTAAAGCAAAGTTTAATTTTTTAAAATGAAAACTGACGCTACACAAAACTATAGCAAATATATATTTCAATAAACAATGTCTTCCAAACTATACCAAAATCAAAATAAATAATAAAAGTTACTCAGCTATAAAAACAAAAAAGAATGCTGAAATAAATTTCATTAAAGTATGTATATAAAAAGAAACAGAATTTTAATAATACTTTGTATTACCAATCACAAGAGTAAACAGTTAATTTTATATACACCATTTTAACAAGTTGAGGACGACGGCACCTGCCAAAAGGTACATTATAATTTTTAACTTTTATCTTATAAATGTTCCTTGCAGTATAATTTTCAATATTTTCATTTTCGTGTTCTGCTCAAGAGCAGGTCTTTCACTACAAACTCAGCATTCTCCACTCTTTCCTTAACTCAGCTTTCCTTTTTGTATCTGCATACAAACCATTTATTTTAATATTGTCTATCAACAGATGTCTTTTTTTGCCTCTAACTTTTTTTCTGTTGACCATTCCTTCTAGGGCATCCTTCAGCAGGCAGTTTCTTCTTAGCCAGTGGCCAATCCAATTTTTTTTTCCTCTTCTTTATTAGTTACAGCATTGTTCTTCTTTCACCCACTCTGTCTAGCACATCTTTATTTATTACTTTGTCTGTCCATGTTATATGTTCTGTTCTTCTCCATTTCCACATCTCAAAAGCTTCCAGTTGCTTTTCCTCATTCCATCTTAATGTCCAAGTCTCTGCACCATACAATGCTACACTCCACACAAACGACATCCGTAATTCTTTTGCCAAAAGGTCCGCAGAAAATCCTTCTCTTCCTGTTAAAAAAGCTTCTTTTGCCATTGCTAACCTCTGCTTTACTTCTTGACCGCAATTAATGTTACTACTGATAGAACAATCCAAGAATTTGAAGCTCTCCACTTGCTCAATGGCCTCATCTTTAATCCTCATGATTATCTTCCTTGGTTTCTTTCCTATAATCATGACCTTCATCTTATTTATAATTTTCTTCGTCCCATAATCCTCGCACTTATCATTTTGCTCCATCAGCATGTTCCTCTGTGTCATTGCATCTTCTGCTAGCAAAGCCATATCATCAGCAAATCTTATACACTTTATTCTTCTTCCTCCCATGTTTACACCTCCCATATTGCTGAAGCAGATCTTCATTAGGTCTTCCAGGTAGATGTTGAAAAGAGTAGGTGATACAGGACATCCTTCCTTACTCCCTTCCAAATTTCTCTTCCCTCTGACATTTCTTCTCCTATCTTCACTTTTATTCACTGTTTCACATAAAGACCACTTATGAGCCTCCTCTCCTTCCAGTTCACGTCAATTTTCTTCAAGATCTTCAGGAATTTATTCCAATTTACTCTGTCAAAGGCATTTTCCAGGTCAACAAATACTGCATAAATGTCTTTATCTTTTTCTATATATCTTTCTCCTATTGTTCGTATCAAACCAATTGCATCTCTTGTACCCTTTCCCTTCCTGAAGCTAAACTCTCATTCTTCTAATTCGCTTTCCATCGTAGAACGTAAACGTTGATTCAGTATTCGCAGAAGAATCTTTGCAGAGTGTGATATCAAGCTAATAATCCTGAACTCCTTACAGTTCTTTGCATTGTTTTTCTTCGGTATTGGTATTAACAATGTCTCAGTCAATTCTTTGGGTCATTCTCCTTCTTTATATATCTTGTTGCATAAACGCAGAATTTCCTACTCTCCTTCACCCAAACATTTAACCAATTCAATATTTAGTTCCAATATTTTGTCAGGATATTTGTTATACTCATTGTTTCTAAATTTGCTTTAGATTTTACTGTTCTGTTAATACTTCTGAGAAAAAAAAAGATTTTTTAACTGATTTTTTATGTTGGCGGAAATCGAGTAAAATATGGCAATATAAAAAAGCATAACTAAAGAGCATTTTGAGTATGATTAAAATCCAATACAATTTTAGTTCCTTGTATTCTTACAGATAAGTGCTGAAAATTTCAGTTGAATAAGGCAAAAATTGCAGTGCAACGTGAACTTTTCGAAAAGGGCATGCGCTTGAAAAATACACTTAGAGAAAAAAGGCTACAAAGTTTTTCATGCTTCCGACTGCTTTAATAACACACAGTTCCAATTTCTGTGTTGAAACAAATATTTCTTTTGGATATTTGTGCCAAACTGTACGGTAGAGACTCTCGTTACCATTTTGGGCTTTTCCTTTTGTGCTCTCTCCAATAATACATCCAATGCCAATCTTTGATGTATTGGTATAATTTTGCCACTAGTTCTCCGAAGTTTAAAAATGGCCGCCAGGGCTTTAATAATGGCGAAATGGTGATAAGTTATACATTTTCTTGAACGGGAAGCTTAAGAGAATTTTATGAGGTAAAATAAAAATTGTGAATTTTGGTCAATTTTTCACTCAAAATTCACTCATGGCTAATCTTAAAAAGCTGGATAGTCATTGTACTAACAATAATAATAATGCTGATTTTTAATAATCTCCTAGTATGTGGAAGTGGCTAAAACCACTATATCCACCCACACACCACGGCAGATGCATTAAATTGATGGAATATAACTTTTAAAATAAAGAACTTGGTAATGTATTTACCAAACAAAGGTTGGCACCAAGGTCTCAATAGGATAATTAAAAAGATCACAAAATGGTAGAAGAAAAGAAAATATGTAGTTACTAAATAAACATTTTTTATGTTGCTCAACGTCAGTACTTTTCTGCACTTTTATTCATTTAAGGGGGTGTGAGTAAAATTTCTATTTTCTACATTTTTTGAGCTAGAGACTTGACTGTTTGGTATCAAAACCGTCACTGCATGATACATAATTATGTGTATAAGTTTCATTCTAGTGAGACGTTTATTTTAAGAGTTATTAAATATTTTATTTTTTAAAAATTGCATGTAGAGCAATTCCATATGTGACTGACTGACATTTACAATTCACTTTTGCTGCAAAATGCTTGTATAAATATTAGAGGTGTTATATATGTAATGTGATAGAGGAAAATTGTCTGATTAAGATTGTACATAAATATACAACTTCTGAAGAAAAAATTCTTATTTATTATGTATTAAAGTGTGACTGACTGACAAAATGTCAACTCATCGTGCAGCTTAACATGTTCATCTACATCATTCTATGAAATATGATTCTTAATTCAATGTTCCAAATACTGTTTGGAGGGGCACATTTCAAGTTATGTTTTAAATAAAAATAAAACTAAATCACAATCAATACCGAAGTTATGACCTAATATGTGATGTGTGACTGACTGACTTATCTGAATATAATTTAGAATTTCAAAATGCAAATATATACACAAATGTAACAAAATACTATGAAACTAGATAACAGCTTCGGTAACAGTAATTAATAAAGAACTGCAAATACGTTATCAATTCCACGAAAATAGTTAAACTTAATTTTGCTATAAAATAAATATTAATTTAAATCAATAATGTAATTACATTAACTCGGTTACCATGCAACATTTTAAATAATATAAAATAACTATATAAAATAACGAAAAAAGTAAATACTTAATAACGAAGTGTCTTTCTCTATAGTTAAATATACCTCCTAAAATTGTATGCATGTATATATATATATATATATATATAGTAACTGATTACAATTTAGTCCGGCGCCATAGCCGAGTGGTTAAAGCTATGGGACTTGCGCTGGTTCTAGTCCCTATGGAATTTCGGCTAGTATGGGACCAGTGCCCACCCAGCATCATGAAGCATTTTGTGTAGCTACAATATGTAATGACTCCAGGTTGATAAGACCAACTATAACGGCTGGGTGACCCGACAAGCTGACCATACCTCACCCCTAAACTAGTTTATGATAGTCTTACCTCCGTGATTAATAAATCATGTGGCGTGAGACTAGCAGCCGGTTGGTAGACGAAGGACTCTAGGCTGTGTCGCGCTTGGAGTGGAGTTTATTACAGTTTACCTGATATAAGATTTAATATTTTTGATTTCTAGACTGAACCACTGAAATAAAAATAAAACAATTTAAGCCTTGCAGAATGTATATACATTCTTAATAAGTTACTTATTTATAGAGTGCATGCACTTTCAAAACATATTATCGTAAATCGCATTAGTAAGCTGTAGTTAGTAAACAAATCTTGACGTATTGAATTCTACTTTTAACTACCATAAAACCATAACTCTACTTAGCCCGAGTTCTGATACTCACATCATAACATAATGTATCAGATCGCTTATAGAAACATTTCACTACCAAGGTCTCTCGCCGCTAATTGACCAATTAATAAAAATGTTTCCTGTCATGCATGAAGTCTCACGCTGTAACTGAATGGTTTGAATCAAAATGTCTCAATAGAAAGTCCCCATGAGAGAAGAAATTTTCTCACGGAATTTCGGCGACAATGTGATTGGTGTCCGCCCAGAATCATGAAGAATTTGGGCAGCTACAATATTTAGCGGTTGCCGTCGAGAAAACCAGCCATAACGGCTGGAGTATCCGACATGCTGACCACATGTCAACCCATATGTTGGTTAGATGATTGTCCACCTCTGTGATTGATATACTTGGGTGTGAGATTAGCAGCCAAGGGCTTTGTAGGCTTGTCACGCCATTCAGTTTTTTTATAACACACGAACTTATGAATTTGTTGTGCTGATTGTTTGACAGTTGTGCATACTCTATAACATACGGGTCCAACTCTTTCACTTTCTATACGCAATGAGTACGTGATAGATGCAAGATATTCAAATTGTTCTTCAAAAAAATTCTTTCCTTCTTCTATATCATTTTGTGACTCCAGTTATTTGGTTGGTTTACAGCTCACATTATATAATTCTGCACCATTTGTAATATTCTTTTCCGATTTTTCATACATCCGTGCCACCCTTTTTACTTGACCGCCAATCGCATCTATAGCCCCCTTTTCATGGTACGATTCAAAGAAGTTCCATTTTATGTCAAAATCCATATATGCAAGTAAGCAGTATCACATTGCTAAATGTATAGGCCTATTTCTATTACCAGCTGCTCCAACTGAATATTTTTATCACCTCAAATTTTGGAAGAAATCACTATAGTTAACCTGACACTAGAACAAAGTATTTCTTCTGAACTTCTCTGTAATCTTCCATCTAAACTAGGCAACAGTCGTTAATATTGAGATATGCAAATTTTTCCAATCAACTGCCAGGATCTCATTTTGTTCTTTGTAGGTATAATTTTCTGAGAAATCAACAAGTATGGCTGCTTCGTTTACTGTAACCTTTTTCCTGAATATATTTAAATGCTTCCGCTGTCTTTGAGCTCAAATGACACAGAAAAAGGTCAGTAAATATTTTATGGAACAGATGAGCTAAACAGTCTACCAGATTTTCTAAACAATGTTTATGTTAATCCTCAGTGGAGTGCAGCAAGGACATCATGCGTATTAGCATATATATGATAGGAAAAAAAGTCAGTCAGTCACGGGACACTAGGGGGGGAAAATAATGACTTTAGAAGAAAATGTCTTCGATACTTTTTTTTGTTATTAGTGTACCGATAACGTAGAATCCAAGAGGACATTTCATGCCATCAATTATTATGTTATGTACAGTAATTTTTATGTTTTCCGTGATTGACTGACCATAGCTTGCAGTTAACAATTGTAAGACACATTTAAGGTATATATAATATTAGAATGCTATTAATATTATTACATTTATGACTAACGAGGACCAAAGTATGGTTTAACAAAAGAGTTTGTAAAATTAAACGAATTAATACGACCAAATCATTAAACAACTAATTGGTAAAATTTTGTGTGCTTTACAGGTTTGGAAAATTACAAGTTCTAACCACTAATATTAGATTAAAATAATACACTTTTGGAACATTATCTTACAGAATCAGAAAATTTGATGCTTAAAGATATATATTATGCCAAAAAAATTATTTCTGTGTCAATGTAAAGATTTTCAACTCGGTATGACATTTCATGGAATCGCTCCATATTATAATTAAATGGGTTTTACAATTTTTTAGTAAAATGTCTATTTTTTTACAAGACCCCTAAAATATTTAGAAAAACATCATGCATTAGAATTATTATAATGTGAATACAAAGGGAGAAAAAAAATATATACCTCATGCAAGGAATTACAAAATAAATAATAATTGCATACATTTAATATTTATTTTTTCCTAAAATACTACTTTAATCATGAAACCCATGCACTACTTTGTTACCCATTGTTTTTAGGACATGCAGTAAAAATTTGAACCTTCCTAGGACAAAATTTCAGAATTCCATTCAATTTTGAATGTACAAAAAATGCAGTGAAAATAAAAGTGTGGAAAAAACAAGTTTAAAGGTTCACATGCAGGTGGCATTTAACTGGTGCAGCCTTTTAACTTTGACGTAATTTGGGGCACTTAGAAGCGCCATAGGCCTCTCACACTTTGCCAACATATACATTAGAGTACATATTATTTTTTATTATTAAAAAATGTACATTTTGATCTCAATTGGTCTATTATTCACCCATCAGCTTCCTTAAGTGTTCCCATCAATTAAAGAAATGGTGGAATGGAGCCTAAGAGATGAACATTAGGCATTATCTATATAATTTATGGAATTTCGTTTTCTAAATTAATTGAGGATTAATTTCGCATTTTACCAGGAAAAATTTAAAAAGAAATCACAAACAGACACACACACACAGCACACACACAACACACATATATATATATATATATATATATATATATAATAATACATCAAGAAACAAAAGTTGAACACTGAATTGAGACAAATTTACAAAACAACTTTCTATAATGCAAATATATAAGATTTGCGAAAATTACTGAATATGGAAAGAAGGTTTAAAAATAAGAAAACAAATTTTAATGCACATAGCTTGTACTTGGTTTCTCATGTCAAGGTCAACTCCATGTTGGCACTATAGTTTCAAGTTTCCCATGATATTCATTTAGACATTTACCTTTTAAATTTTTGAATAGGAATAAATATAATTCGGTGAACAGTCCAAAGTAATTGAATGACATTATTTTTTAACTAAATGTTTTACACTTACCTAGTTTACACAAAATACTTCAGTGGATTCTTAATAAAGTAAATAGCTGTTACGATATGCTTTCTAAATAAATAATTTAATAATAACATAACATTACAATTTATTTACATCTGAGCTGACAGAATTAAAAAAAAAAATTTGGTATCTCATCTCTGTAAAATTACCATTATTAATAAAATAATACATTTAGGAGCAATTTCAGGTAATCACAAAATTTAAACTTTATCAAATATTAATTTTTTTCATAAGATGTATAAAATATAATTTTCTGATCACATGATTTATCATGAAGTTATCATTTCAGTGGATTCTCATTACTGTGTGCATATTAATGCCTAAGAATATGCGTATTCAGAGTAAATTATTTATTATAAAGAGGAAATTTGAAGAGAATCTAATATTAAGCTAACATGAATGTCAATTAAGCTGTTCTTGTGAGTAAATAAGTTATTGCAAAATCAATCATTTGAATGACTTCTCTTTATTATGCGCACGTAAATGTCGATTAAGGCATGACTTCCAAGAAAATAATGTACTACAAAACGAACATTTGTACGGCTTCACATTATTATGCAAAAGTAAATGTTCATTAAGATGCGACTTTCCGAGTAAATAATTTACTACAAACTGAACATTTGAATGGCTTCTCATTATTATGTGAACGTAAATGTTCTATAAGATGGCCCTTCTGAGTAAATGATTTATCACAATGTGAACATTTGAAAGGCTTCTCATTATTATGCAAATGTAAATGATCATTAAGATGTGTCTTCTGAGCATACGATTTATTACAAAGAGAACATTTGAAAGGCTTCTCATTACTATGCAAACGTGAATGTACATTAAGACCAGACTTAGAAGAAAATGAATTTATTACAAACTGAACATTTGAATGTCTTTTCATTATTATGCGAACGTAAATGTACATTAAAGTATGACTTTTGTGTAAATGATTTACTACAAAACTAAAACATTTGAATGGCCTCTCATTATTATGCAAACGTATATGCTGAATAAGATGTAACTTCCGTGTAAATGATTTATTACAAACTGTACATTTGAATGGCTTCTCATTACTATGCAAACGTAAATGTTGAATAAGACTGAACTTCCGCGTAAATAATTGATTACATACAGAACATTTTAACGGTTCCTCACAATTATGCGAAGATATATGTTCATTATGAGAAGCATTCTGAGGAAATGTTTGATTACCAACAAAACATATTGCACATTTACTAGTGAAATCGTTCTCTCCTGTATGTGAACACTGATTTGAGGAGTACATTTCAGCTTGACTTTCTTCACTCTGGTCCACCTGAAAATGTAACATAATAACTATGCAATATATGATATCTAAGTATCTTTCACTCCACATTACAGAAATGCATTTTAGCAGTAAATGTGAAATATTACATAAAACATTTACACTAGATTTTCAAATTTCATATTAAACCTCATGAAGTTATTACAGTTTTTCACAGTCTAATAAGATGGTCAACAATGAGAACTTTGAAGCGACTTCCCTTATGCAATAATACTGAATGAGTATATACTACATCCATTAGTATATGAAGAAATTAATAAAAATGGTACAAGTAAAATATTACACTTTCAGATAAGCTACTCCTTATTGTAATTTTATCACAAAATAGTCATAATAACTTCAATATTACATATATTGCAGTTCATTATGAACTTAAGTTAGACATATTTTTACTTAAGTTCTTCAATAAATAAAGAAAACAAAAAAAAATGAAAACAAATTGTGTATGCTACAGAAATAGAAACCAATATGCACCAGAACAGATGGACGCCCAAAAAAGACAGATGGCAGGATGTTATAAAAAATATATTAGAAATGAAAATTGGAAATTGGCCAATCTGTATCCAGAATAGATCTACGTGGAGAAAAATTGTTGAGGAGGCCAAAACTTCAATGAGGTTGTAGTCGCCTAGTAAAGAAAAAGAAGAAAGAAATAGAACTGTAGGTATAGTCTCGAAAATCAAGTCCCAAATAAACTGATACGAAAACATTTCAAGTCTTCACTAAATATTACTTTAAACACTTTGTAATGGATATAATTGTCAACAGTGTAACTAAAAACCTCGATCATGTATAATATAATAATAATAATAATAATAATAATAATAATAATAATAATAATATATAATATAATGTAATAACAATGTATAACAACAGCAACAGGAGCAGCAGCAGCGGCGGCGGTGGCACCAATGGCAACAGCAGCAACGACAACAACAACAACAACAATAATATCATAATATAATAATAATAATAATAATAGGGAATATATTTCATGCAATAAACAAGCACCAAAATACCTGGAAACCAAATACGGAAAAATTAAACGAGTTTCACAATTTAAATATCTTGGTGAAATAATTCAGGAAAATGGAATTGAAACTAAAGCCAATAAAAATATATGCCAAAAAATGGAAACAGCATTTTGGCTTACTCACAACACTTATAATAAAAAATGGATATCTTTACATACAAAATTACGACAGTATAAGACTGTAATTAAACCAGAGTGCCTCTATGGAGCAGAAACATTAATTTTGAACAGAAAAAAATATATTGAAAATATAGTGAAAAAAGAATGCAAAAATTATAAGAAAAGTTTTAGGTCCACAAGTCATAGGTGAAGCATTTAGACTCAGAAGTAAAAAGGAAAAATATATACAGACATACATAGTGATATTAGAAAACGAAGGTTAAAATTTTATTGCCATATTAAACGAATCAACTCAAATAGGCTTACAAAACAGATAATGGAATTCTACGAAAACAGAAGTAAAGCTCCAGTGGATACTATGAAGTCAAAAAGGACTTAAAATTGGCAGGAATTACTATAGAAGATATCCAAAACAGAACATATATTTAGAATTAAAGTGAATAAGTGGCAAGTTGACCAAGAGGACAAACCGTAGAGAAAAAACTGGAACAACTTGGACAGATGATAGAAAACAAGCTCATAGCAAAAGAATGAAACAAATTTGGGCTCAAAGGAAACGCCTTTAAGTACTTTGCGTAGTCCTACATGGGCTCATCTGCAATAAAAAAAATAATAAGAGTTTCACTAGATGTAACAGATCTGAATCATCCGCACCAAAATAATAGTAATATTAATATTATAGGCTCCTGTGTGTGGTTTTTTCTGGGTTTTTCCTGACCTGTAAGACAAATATCAGGAAGCGTAGTGTCCAACGGTCTCTGAAAATCATCCGACCATGATTATCATCCTTATAATTATGATGTGGAAAGCAACAGGAAGTTATCACACATATAATTCCCTAGTAAAGCTGCAAAGCATAGCCCTTTGGGCAGATTTATTATATAGTAGAACACAATTAATGATATTATACTATTACAAGAGAAAATCAATTTATTACACTCATTATATTCCATTTAAGGAGGAATCTTGCTAATATTTATGCTACTTATGATTTCCATAACAAAGAAGTTTGGGAACATTGGGATTTTTTAATATGATATTTTAAAAACACTGTTTCATTTCTCAGTGATCGCAGTACATACAAAGAGAATATACAGCAGAATTTAGATATAATCACAACATATAGCTCAATTGTTCTTCATAAAATGAGTCAGATAAATGTTTCTTCATCTCACCTCATAAAGTTCTGTGGCTTTCACGATACCGGTTTCAAAGTCATTCACCTTTACCGTAAGTAAAAAACATTTTGTCATTACCCCCATCTTCCAAACTGCTATCAAATGCTGATCTTGTGAAGTTGGAGATTAAATTTTGCTCGTTGCGAATTTTCAAAGGAAAAATGGTCAGAGATAATTACATTAAGTCTTCAGGGTTAATCACATTGCACATAAACATATATCTATTCCACAGTTTGATATACAGATTAATGAATATTTCATTGAATGAAGAAAATTTTAATTACAGAGTTAGATTAAATTGGTTTTGGAAAGAACATAATAATAATAATAATTAATAATAATAATAATAATAATAATAATAATAATAATAATAATAATAATAATACTTACTTAATTACTCACTGGCACTATCGAACCCGCAGGTTCATGGCCGCGCGGACATAAGCTCTACAATATCCCTATTCTGACGCTAATGCTTTCCAATCATTCCCTGTATAATCTACTTCCCTCAAATCATAGTTAATGTTATTCTCCCACCTCATTCTTGATCTACCAACTGGAGTTTTCCCTCTTGGCTTTCCTACAAGAAGCCTCCATGGAAGCCTTTCATTCCCCATACGTGCAAGATGTCCTGCCCATCGCAGTCTACGAGACTTAACTGTTCTTATTATATCTGGCTTCATATAAAGACCATGTAGTTCATTGTTATGTAGTCTTCTCCATTCACCTGTATGTTCATCTCCTTTGGTCCAAAATTTTCCTAAGTACTTTATTCTCAAATACTTGTAATCTCCTTTCCTCCCTTAAAGTAAGAGTCCATGTTTCGCATCCATATAATATAACTGGTAGAATAAGAGTTTTATATATTTTCAGTTTAACGTTTTTTTGGAAAGGAGTTGGGACATCAAAAGTCTCTGCAATGCATAATAGCAAGCATTTCCAGAATTGAGCCTATGTTTTATTTTTTCTTTGTACATCTCATTAACTATTTGTGATTATTGTTCCTAGGTATTTGAATTCAGTCACTTCCTCAAAATTTCCCTCAATTGTCATTAGCTGTCCATTTCCATTATCATAATGCTTTCTACGTGTGACCATATATATATATATATATAGATATATATATATATATATATATATATATATATAATTTATTGATATTTTACTTCCAGTCCAATTTCTTAGTGTTACTCAATAGTGTGTGTGTGTTGTCCTTTAGTATCTCCTCGCTATCGGCCATAGTACTACATCATCAGCATAAACTAACAGCTTATAATACCATTGAGTTGTAAGCCTTCCTCATTCTCTACAGATTTAATGGCATGCTCTAGTAAAAAAATTATAATAGTAGAGGAGATAGTGCAACTCCTTGCTTAAACCCATTCTGGATTTCAAAAGTGTCCGAAATTGTTTGCCACATCACCCTACTCTTTGTGCCATTCAGACACATTCGTATAATCTAATATAATAATAATAATAAATAAAGTTAAAGAATTCAAACAAAATAAAGAGTTAAAGAAAATATAACCCTGAATTTATACAAATAAGGTAAAAAAATTCAACAAAATTACTTGTCACATGAATACCAGGAAATTTAATATATTATATTATATATGGATATATATAGAAAAATAATATAGAGGATTAGAACACAGTATATAGATATAATATATATATATATACGTGTTGCAAAAAACACCAACAAGGAGATGAGGTTGGTATTGAATTGTTACAAATTTTTTAACATGTTACGTATGTCCGAATGATGCATTTTCACACTAAGAGTATTAATTAGTTTAATATCAGTTAGTTTAAGGATTGAAGACTATTACTTGACAAAACTTCACAGGTATGGACGTGCGTACGGAGAGAATGACGAGTCGACGTGTTGCACCTGAAAAAAGTATATGCGGCGCAAGCATAGAAGTAATTATGGTAATGTATTTTTGAACATTGGATTCACATGGAAGCTCATTGCTCGGCTTGGTTGCAAAAAAAACGTGAAAGACGATGCACGAGTGAAAACATTGAATGATGACAAGCTCTTGCATGGGAGAGCAGCCGCATTTGAATGTAAAGAAAGTCCTAAAAGACATTTTCTGCCCATTCTACGTTTGTAAGTAATGAGAGAAGGCTGTGATGTGGCGAATTAAGGTAGGTACAATACGTATTTTCCCAATGCATGTAGACATGTTGTTGTCATAAGTTAAAAATGTTTAAATTGTTCTAGTGTAGTAAAAACAAAATGCTAGGCGGACAAGATCTTTTAACACCGAATTTGAGGAGCAACCAGGAGAGGCCTTCCACCAACAACGTGAGGTGAGTAATGAAAAGGTGTAGATACAGTGTTGTGTGGCGTGTTCGACATGAACATCTGCACCATTTTCAAAAAGTGCAGCATTTATGGGGGTCAGAAAACTTTCCATGTGTTTTCAATTTTACAGTGGTATTTATAACGCTGCTGGTTCAGCCACATGTCCAACATAGGTTGGTTTGTGATGAGGCATGGTCATGCGAGAAGGCATCATTAATCTGCACATATAATTTGTGACGATGAATCCTAAGGAGAAAGTAGTACGCGCAACAGGAAATACCTGGGCCGGATAATGGTGACAAATTTGATTGGAACTTTCACGTTGTCACTTCGCTTAAAGGGATCAATACGCAATTTGTAGTGAAAGTTTTACAGACATTACTTGAAGAAGTGCAGTTGTGACTTCACAATGGAATGTGGCTTGCAACATGACAGAACTAAAGATCACTTTGATGCCACATGTGAGGAGACATTTAGGTACCATGTATCGAGGTCAATGCATTGGCAGAGGGGGACCAGGACCCATGAGCTCAAGATCACCTGATCTAAACTCTTCCGGACTACGTTTTGTGGGGACAGGAAACGTCTTTATCAGACCTCCAGTAGAGTCAAGTATGGATTCTATAGCCTGAATCCATGATGCTGTGCAGAACTAATCAAACGAGACCAGGCGTTTTTGAACATATGAGGCAACCACTATAACGCCGATGTCACTCTGCATTAAGACGGGAGAGTATTTTGAAAATTTTATGTAACTGTTGATAATATCTCCAGTATTGAGTCTTTAAATCCAACAAAACAAACCCCTGAAGAAGTTAGCTACTTATAGGTGTGCACAATGCATACTTTCCTCTGACATTGGTTCCCTTATTAAAAAATTATCACATAACTCGATATACTACCTCACCACCATTGTCGGTGTTTTTTTTTTTTGCCAACACCCTGAAATAACAAATTTGAGGTTACATTGACACAAATCAACATATTTTATCTGCCTAATCATCTAATAACATAAACTTTTAGTGTCCCAGTAAGCAAAAAATATGGAATTTATGAATTAGTTGAATAAAAGGAATTTAGAGACTCATTAAAAAAATATATATTTAGAAATATTAAAAATGGTGGAATTGAAAAATCGACAATTGGAGCCTACAGTTTAGACAGAAAAAGCACATGATTGGAAGACAAATTAATTTTTTTAATATAAGAAGAAAGCCTTTGGAAATAACAGTTAGGGAAGAATATCTACATTCAGAAGAAAACATATGAATCCATAAATGTTGAAGTTAACTTGTGAGCAAATTTTAATCTCCAAGTTCATAAAACTGGCACCAGAGGGTAGTTCAAATGTGGGGGTAATGACAAAATTTCAAACATTCTGACCTTGACTGATGAAAACCAGTATCATGAAAAATGGAAGCATGAGGTGAGATGAAAAATTATTTATCGGAGTTAATTATAAACTGAAATTGCCTTCTCCAAGGAGTGATTTTGGAAATAAACAGGAAGGAAATGCTATAAATTATGAATACGAAGAAGAAAGAGAAGAAGTTACCCTAAGGTGTTACTTCTCTCTGTAATTTTTTATTAAAATCAATTACTCTGTATCACAGTTTAACTATAATTATATTTTCATTATATATATTGATAATAAGAAATCTGTTAAACAAAAAAACTAACATTCATTTGTTCTAGAAATTTCTACACATTTAAATTTATTGTGCAGGATTGGATTAAAAACAGCCATGAACTAAAAAAAATGGAGACATTCAAATTTGGTTACAGTTCTTTTCCACAATCAAGATTATTCATGATATTTCAGGATAAATTTAGAATCATAGTCTTGAAACGAAATTTTGCACAGCGATATTGTCAACTCTTGTGATTTGCAATGCAACTATGCTGATACACAATGCATTTTAAATTTTTTTTTTTTGCTACAAAGCGAAAGTATTATGGATTCCTGTTAACTAAATTGTCATGATTCCATATCTGTGCTCAGAGTTTCTGTATCACGTCAGGATTTTTTTTTTGTGACTTCGAAAAGAAATTAGAAAAAAAAAAACGCCAAAATTGATGAAGTTCTTGATTCCAAAAATACATATAATTTATACGACAAAAAACCTGAAATGACTGATAGGTATTGAGGGATGTAGAATCCAAGTATATATTCAATTTTCCTACATTGTGCATTTTTTTTGTAATTTTTGCAAAATGAGAATGGAAAACTTCAAAATTGGAACGAGAATTTCAATAATGTAAAATTAGGTGAATTACTTCTAAAAACGTGTTTCAACACTAATAAAATTTGATGTACGAGTATAAAGTAACTATAAACCTTTAATTATATTGATAAAAAATACTAACACTATGAAACAGGTAGAATGAAAGATTTGAAATTGGATGTATGTTTTCACTATTTATGCCTTTCACACTGAAAAAACAACAAAAATAATCATTTATGTGATCTTTCTAGAGCTTGGAGACAGGGCCTACAACTTAAAGCTAACATCAGTACAGTACAAAGGTCCCAAGATAACCCCTGCCTTGAGTGAGATCGAAACCCTAAGACATGTCTCAATATTTAGCCCCTGTGGAGAAATTCTGCACCTACACAGACATAATATATTTACGCTCCATACTGTCTGGTGCTTAGAAAGATATTGAGTACACCTATATGAAGAAGTCCATAAGACTGGCGATAACGGAACCAATATACCTATTGAATTAATAACCTTTGGAGATTCAACATCCCAAGCTATGATAATAAACACAATAATATTTTAAACTTATAAAGACAACATTAAAGAAAGCAAAATACAAGTATATATGTGCCTACAATTTAATATTTGAAAAAATACAATCTTACCAATAACAGAATCATGGGATTATGTTTGGTGTGAGGGGAACAATACTGCTCTTCACAGCTACTTTCTATATTACCCGTTTAAGGAGTAAGTGCAGTTCTTGACGGAGGGCACTGCAGTCGTGTTTATGCAGTAATAGAACACGTGACACTGCTATCTATGAGAGCAGAGGGGAATGGGACGTGGGACGCTGACAGTATACACTGCCTTATATGACGTCAGTGTAGCAACAAACAGAGCTTCGTATTTCTTCCACCTGCGAGATATTTTGAATAATTAATAAAGGTTTGGGGCCGAACTAACAAGCTTTAGTAAGATCTAGCTATCACAGTTTGTTTGTAATATCTGAAAATCCTAAGGAATGATTTTGATGGAATGTTTATAACTGACTGAATATTATATTATCTGAATTGTTGCAATTGTTATATCTTGTTCACATGATACAATTTTACCTAAATGAATATATCTCATAGTGTGAATTCCTAAAATAAGTATAGATATTTTTTTTTTTTTCCTTTCATTTCTCTGTATTGTTGTTGTGATGGTATAATTTCCAAGAAATAATGATGACACTATACCTGAGGTATAAGGCACATATAAAAGAACATTTTTTTTCAGCTCAACTGCCCACACAACTTCTCGCTTGTAATGAAAAATCATCCTGCTGCACAAATTCAGAAATGGAATGTTAAATCAAATCCTATTAAATCCAATTTCAATCAGAATTTATTTCCAAGCTATTTTGAATACTGAGTCTGTATTCTTTAAGTCTATAATAACACAATGAATCAAATCATATTTTTCCACATTACTGCAATTATTAAAATGGGTGTCATAACAGGAAGAAATTTATGCCATACAACTCCAACGAAGTGTTTGATCAATTTGTATTATGTAGGGTATAAAATTGGCATTGGTTGAAAGGAGAACAAGTTGCTTCTTCCCAACTTCAGTAAGTTTCCTAATGGTTTTAATAAATTATTAGTTAATATTATCATTTATCATTACTGTTATTTTCTGTCGAGCCTAAGAAAGACACTTCAGGAAAATAAATGGGCGGGTAATCGACGAAGCACCATGACTGCTGCAGTTACTGCAATTCGTTCATGACCAAAGCACAGTTCAGTGGAAGCAAAAAAATAGATCATTCACTTGATTAATATAATTACGTATTTAAAGCTATTTATGTCACTATAGTTGATCAGAATACTATTATATCTACTACATATTTCTTCGAAGGTTGGAGAATAACTAAAAATTTGCATTTTTTTAAACTGAACGATTCTTGGAGGAAGTTGGATGTTAGTTACAAATATGGTGGCTATCGGTAGTTTATGTTAACTTAATGCGGTGATAAAATGTTTGATCAAAATTATTAGAAGCACAAAGGGAAATTGTTAAAGAGTGGTGAAAAACGGTGTTAAATGTAAGTTTAGATAGATCATTGGTTGATTAATGTCTTTGACATCGTCCGATTCCTAATAGCCAATTTTGTCGGTTAAATGTAATAGAGATAAATGTAAGTTTATGGAGCATAATCCTGGCACTATAATGAACGATATAGTAAGACTAACTGCAGAATACACTGGTGGGTCAGAGAGTAGTGTTGTACATATTCACAGGGAATTAAAAGAAACTGGTAATATCAAAACGCCCAAAAAAAGAAAAAAAAAAAAAAAGGAAAAGGATTAAACCTGTTTTTAGAGTGGTGGACAATTTTGTGAAGTATACAGTTCATTACAAAGTGCATAAGTTTTTTTATTTTATTACTGTATGCAGTTATTTTAATTTAAAAGATTGAATTAATTTGTTTAATATTAACAACTATAATTAATTGACGATTTTATTATTAATTTAACACGTTCTCACTGAAGGATAAATTATATCTGAAGAGAAAAATTTTCGCCTAGACCGAGACTCGAACCCGGGACCTTGGCCCGGAAAGCCAAGGTCCCAGGTTCAAGTCTCGGTCTAGGCGAAAATTTTTCTCTTCAAATATAACTATAATTTAATTAGTTTTTCACATAACATTGTAAATGTTAATACAACCTGCAACATTAAAATTAAAATAATTGTTGTGTATTAATTTATTGGCTTGTAACAAACAGTTCACAGAGTTTCCTACACTCTTGCACATGCTGCACAGAGCAATACATTCGGAAGTTAAATGTCAAAGTGTGCTTCTTACGTTGGACAGATAATGTAAATCATTCACAAAATTATACCCATTAGTGATAAATCTGTTGAAAGTAAACAAAGGTGAAAATACAAAACTGAAGAGAGGATTAATTAAAAAACTATCACATAAAAACTGAATAAACTAGGAAATTCTTTGGCTACTTATGTTTATGGAATATATAACTCTTATAAAATTGAATAATATACATACCGGTACATTTTAGTTGTGAGAAAACAAACATAGCATCAGGTAAATCAATTTTTAAATTAGAATTTTCAGGTAAACGACCACTAAATATGGTCAGATTTAATTGATTTTTTAAGAATATCTTTCTCGTTCTATTTTATTAGCATATACCAAGTTTTAATGTAATATTTTAATTTTCTTTCTGTGGTAGGTAATGATGTATTTACTTTTGCTTAAGTTTAAACCCACTCATAACACACAACAACAAAGAATTACTCGCAGGCTCAAAATGTATCAATAACTATGTTTTCGGACTCGCAGAAGACGAAAATGATATTAGTTTTTTCCTATCACCTAACCGGAGCCAGGAATTTCGACAACGTTTAGCAGAAGTGGTCGTTTCGATGAGAGTCGCAGGCGCTATTGTCTCTCAAACTGGTCATTCTAATTTTTCTTTTGCGTGGTTTTATTACTCTTAGGGATTGTTAAACTCTCAAGAATTAACAGGTATACAAAATTTCCTGATTGTCACTGTCAAATAAGTGAAGTAATGACTTGAAATACCTCGTTCTGTACAGTTCATCTTACATTACATCATTGTGATTGTGAAGTGTCGATATATGCATTATTGTGTATCATTATAAAGAAATTATATTAAAACAATATACTATAATATATTTTAATATGCAAGTTTTAGTGTTTTTATAATTTTGCAATGTCTCGCCGCTGTAAGAATTCTCCTAATTTATTCTGTTACGTATGTGGAGAGTATTGTACAAAATCTCAGCGCAGAACTAATATATAAATGTGTACAATTTGTATTTTGGGAACTATAGTAAATTTGGAGATACTGATAAATATTGGGTCCCCCAATTTTTGCTGTACAAACTGCCAAAGGATTTTAATAGGGTGGTTAAAAGGTTCGCATTCGTGCATGCCATTTGCCATTTCAATGTTTCAATGTAGTGGAGGGAACTTACGGACCACATCACTGACTTATTTCTGTATGGTCAATATATCTGGTTTCACTTAAAAAAATAAGCATTCTCTTCAGTGTCCAAATATGCAGTCAGCCATGCGACCTGTTAAACATAGTGATTCTTCACCGAACTTGGGTGACGTCAGTGATGAACATGGCAAAAGGTTCCACGAAGACATTTTAAGAAATGGATAGGCGTTATAAATGGAAATCAGTGACCAACATGCTTGCTGATTACTGCTGGTAACTTATCACAGACGTTTCGGAGCCATCTTATCGGTGTAAGTCATCTCCAGGAAGAAGTTTTGAAAGGTAAGATTTTTGCTACAATTTAAGCATGTGTTGTAACGTAACTACTTATTTATCCTTCTTAGAAAAAAAATTAACTTTTTGGATCTTATATAATTTGGTTTTACATAGATCAATTGCTTCTAACAATATTATTGCAAAAAAATTGAAACTAGATGCAGATAAGCAATAATTTGTGAAATATAATGAAAAACGTACAACACGTCCTCACAAAAAACTGTTAGGATGATAGAGAAAAAACGGACTTCAAATTCGAAATCAGCGCATGCCACTTAACTAAAATCACCTATTTTCATTTCTGCGAGCGACAAAAAGTTCAAATTTGTTGTTACGTGTAATCATCCAATTTTGCTGGGTAACGAACGTGACCTTATATTACTTACTTGATTACTATATGGTGAATCTGATTGCAAAAAAAATTGTATAAAATAAACGGAGTGAATAAACATACAGTTAATCCTGTAGAAAAATAAAAAAGAAAAAAACCAAAGATATCTGTTTTCACGTTTCCTGTAAAATGTGCTACCATGCTTAACCCATCGGCGTGGGCATTTAAACATGGCGTTCCTTTCCAAGATGCAGAAGGACGTGTTAGAATGACTGGACTTTTAAATATCCAAATGCAGATTGCCGTACATTACGCGTTGATACATCTATGATTTTCAAGGCCTATAGGGAGTTTGTTAAACATTCTGGAGAACTTATTTTTTGTTGCTGTGGTAGGGAAAACTCTTCTTCATGTTATGACATAATTTACGACAGGCATGTGGAGTGAGTTGGCTACTTATTAGTGAAAGGAGATACTTTTTGTATTTTTCTTCTCTTCAGCTACACCCTCCGTTCGAAACTAGTGATGCCCTATTTTGCCGAAAAGAAATATCTGTAAAGTGTCTCACTGTGTGGTCTCATAACTAACCTTTCTTTCAAAACCGACGTGGATCGTGTGTATACACAAAAATCACATGTCTCAGACATTTCCAACTTCTATAACAAATTTACGTGGCAAATTTCATGTGTAGAATTATGAAAAAAATTAAAAAATATAATAGAAGAATTAATAGTAATAATAATATAATAATAATAATGGTAATGATACTAAAATAAAAATAGTTATATTAGCAATAATAATAATAATAATAATAATAATAGCAATAGCAATAATAGTAATGTATGTACTGCACACTTCCAACACAGGTGCTCCCTAGCGGCAGTTTATTAACCAAGATAATCCATTCAACAAGAATCAATTTCTGTAATTATATAAATGAATTTATATCACAAATAAAATTTAGATTTTCCAACTTTTATAAATATTGTACATAGTGAATCTGATGTGTGGAATTATGAAAATCTTTAATTTAAATATATGAATGAAGGATAAATAGATACAGTTTAGAAATTATAAATTATAAGTAAACCTTCAGCAACAATTAAAAAATGATCAATTGAGTTGGTGTTTACTTAATGAAAATCCATATTTATTAATTAAATAAAAATAAAACATAGTTTTATTTGATTTCCATATTTATTATATAATTCAGTGACAGCTATTTCAGTACACTGTACCTTCTTCAGACATGTTAACAAATTATGAATTGTGTTCCAATTGATCTAAGCAACAATACAACAATATTTAATTAAATTAAAAATTTAAATAAATATTGTTGTATTGTTGCTTAGATCAGTTGGAACACAATTCATAATTTGTTAACATGTCTGAAGAAGGTACAGTGTACCGAAACAGCTGTCACTGAATTATATAATAAATATGAAAATCAAATAAAACTAAGTGTTATTTTTATTTAATTAATAATTAAAAAATGAATGCATTTTAACTTATATCTTGATGAAAGTATAAGGAAATCTCCATCTACAATTAAATATAACTTGTAATTAACCGATGAAAGACACCATTCTATATCATTCTTTGTTTCGATACTATATTCTAAGTGTTCTGTTCTAGTACAGGTCTTTCACTGTAATCATAGAATTTTCATGCTATGATTACTGCTTCATTAGGGAATTATAAGTGTGGTAGCTTCCCACCCAGGGGGATTATAATGATGGTAACAATGATGTCCATGGACCATTTGGGCCTCAAAGCCCACTGCATGACAAGACAGTACTCTACCTCGAGACCACAGATATAATAATTAATATTTTATGAACACTTTCATTTTATTTGTTTTATTTATTGACACTTACGCTTATTTGCCAACATGTCAACAAGATACATGTGGTTAGCACATTGCCTCAATGAGAGATTTATTGGGAAATTGAGGTGTAACTTGGAAGAAAGACGAACATAACACTGAGTAATGTGATATCTATGTAATTTAGATG
The DNA here is from genome assembly GCA_030220185.1 of Diploptera punctata. Taxonomy (NCBI): domain Eukaryota; kingdom Metazoa; phylum Arthropoda; class Insecta; order Blattodea; family Blaberidae; genus Diploptera; species Diploptera punctata. The sequence goes on from JASPKZ010005125.1 coordinate 45,058, forward strand.
TAATAAAACATTGAAAGTATCGTAGGCTGCTATGGGTAGGGCATGTGGCACGAATAGGAAATTATATAGGAACTTTGTGTACGAAAACTAGAAGCAAAGTGCCCAATGGATTGCAATAATCATAAAGTGCAAGAAAATATATTAACCAGGATTTGAGGGAGATAAATTATACAAGACCCTCACTGCTGGGTTCCCGAGATCGAGTCTCAGTCACTCCATGTTGGTTTCGTGGCGGAAAAAATGGAGCTTGGACAGGTTTTTCTCCCACCTTCCCCTGCCGCATTTTCATTCCACCATTTCTCCATACTCATCTCATCACATTCATTTCGTTCATCTGCCTCTGTGGTGATGCGTCAGACGTGGTCGGCCACACCCTTGTCATTCACAGACCTCTATATATAGCGGCTTCTTCTCATCTCATCCCTCGACCCGACCCTGACTTGGACACGAGTTGAGGATATTATTGTAAATTATACAGGAATAATTGGAAAATATTATTTGGGATAGCAAAGTATGGAGGTGTTATGTATGCATAATCATGACCTCCATTTTCGATGGTGCCATAAATTTTAAGACAACACAAAACAAGTTGGTTTCCAATATCCTTCATTTTTTTCAAAATTGTCCTTTTCATTGAATATTTTAATAATAAATTCCATTCTCTCTACCTTCCAAATCAAGATATTGTAATTGATGAATCATTATGGTTATGGAGGGGCAAACAATTCCCACCACTTAAAACTGCCAAATTTGATTTTAAAACTTATGAATTGTGTAAATCTAGAACTGGGTATGTGGTCTCGAGGTAGCGTGCTGCCTTGTCATGCAGCTGACCGAGATTCGATTCCCAGTCGGGAGAGGCTTCTTGGGTGAATTTTATTTCGGGGGTTTTCCTGACCTGTATGACAAATGTCAGGAAGCTTTAGGGCCCCAGCGGTAACCCCGAAAATCATCCGGCCATCATCATCGTCATTATCATTCACCGGTGTGGAAGCAACGGGAAGCTACCACACCTATAATTCCCTAGTAAACTATAAAGCATAGAATGAAAATGCTATGATTGCAGTGAAAGACCTGCCCTTGGGCAGAACACTGTAGAATAGAATAGAATGGTCATTCATTGTTTACATTCTATTAATCACAATTTGATATGTATCTAAAATAAGTTACTTGGAGAGTAGAGTTTAAAAATACTACTGCACAGGGGTACTGCATGGATTTTTAAATGACTGCACAGAAGGAAGGAAACCATCTCGTATAAGTACGGCAAACCACGCTGAGGGGTTAATAAGAATTGAATCAACAAATATACTAAAGCACAGCCTGTGGTAGGTATTCAGCCAGGAAATGAGCACACAAAGACACAAAAAAAGGAATGTTACGAACTGTTCATTAGTCTAATTGAGATAGCAAAGATATTTTTTATTATCATGACACCTGACAACTTAAAATAAATTGTTCTAAAGCTACCTTTGAGAATAGACTAGTATAATGAGCTACCTTAAGAAAGAAAAATTAACATTTGAACACTGGACCTCTCGTTCTCTGAAACTAGCTTAGCAACTGCTATTAGCCTTCAGACAAATGAAAATTGTATAAATTGAAAGAAATGTTATCATTTGTATCATCATTTGAATGGTGTAATAGATAGCACACTCGTACGGAGAACATGAGGTCCAGGGTTCAAATGTTAATTTTTCTTTCTTAAATTAGGTTCTATCCAATATTTGAAATGTTAATTTAAATAAAAACATTGAAAATATCTCTTAATGTTTATACATATTAGTCTATGACTAACTCCTGGATAAGGTCCACTGCCAGCTAGTAAGGCTTCTACACCTATTAAATGCATACTTGTAATTTAAACCATACCAAAAAAATCATTACCTTATGTTTTGTATCCTCAAAAGGAAACAGGTCACCAGCTGAACATATCTCACTTTTAAGATAAATGCTGTGAATTTGATCATCTTCTATTTTTGTTCTAATCGGCACATCCTGTAAAATGAAAATCACACAATATCATCAAGATGTCTAATGATGACAGATAGCTAAATAAATGTTTGAACAAAAATGTTATTCATTTCATGTAATGCACAGTTTTTTAAATGTGACCAATAGGAGTTAAAGTTAAAATAAAAAAGTGAATTTATGGAGACCCCTAGCTACAAGAGTACCAGAGTTTGTCTCTCAGATGGCCAACAGTTAGATGCACAATAAAAATGGATCCTCCCAGGACTCAGAAATGCATGATAACTAAACACTGGACATACCAACTTAGGTATGTCCAGTATATCGTATAGAAGAAGTTACAAATTGCATGCCCTGCACACTGGTAATTAATCATTATCACAAGGTATGTTAAAAAAACAGTACTTATTTATTAGTTTTCTCTATATCTATAATTTAATCCTTATCTATATAACAATAATTAAAGCTAATTATTAAATTACCTAAATATTGGAAATAATAGCTGAGCCATTTACTGAAAAACAATATGTTAAACTTGGAGAGAGGTTTGTGAAAGTAGGTAAAATAGAAAAATGAATTTAAGAATTCCTCGATTTCAACAATTCAACTACAATGCATATTTGAATCAAGTAGTTCAAGTAAAATTTGGAAGCGATACAATCTAGAAGTTAAATATTAAGATTCTCAAAACACATTATGACGACAGTTTATTGAGAAATGTCAAGCAGATAACGATAGCTTATTTAAAAATTATAAAGTTAAATGATGCAGATGTGGTAGTTGTGAAATCGGAAAAAACAATAAACTACTTTCATTCTACACTAAGCTCTCACTTTTACTTTTTAACTTCCAACCAATTATATAAGATAACATTTTTTAGAAGATAAAATTGAACAAAAAAAATTACACTTATAATTTGTTTGCTAAATTCCTAGAACCATTTGTACACTATTTTTATAAACTCCATGGTTATGTGGAAGTAAATACCGCTTGATTTTAGTTAATTGACCTCTCAAAGTAGGTAGAGTTAAATTGCTGGCCATACCCTGTTTCTGGGGGGGGGGGTTACCTTGGATTTAAATAGAGCCATTCAGTCCGATCCATCCAATAAACATATTTAAATTGAAATTCCTTGCATATTTTAAATAATTTTTGGTGGATTCGTTTATAGAGCACCCTTAATACAAATATCTAAGTAATTAGAATTTTAATTATTATGTTTCTCATGTAACATCTCTTGCAGGTGTTCGACTCTTACTGTTAATTGTTGTGCCACAGTTGAAATATGTACATAATTATAACATTTTTTAACATAAATAAAAATTGAATAGCACTATGAATTCTTGCCGAAGGAAATATTTACACAAATGAAAGGGTCTTCAACAAAAAAAAACAGACCAGACGGGACGTTGGAGCGAACATCTGCTGTTTCGCCACGTTGATAAATCTTCAGTCTTAACTGGCATCAACAAGTTTGGCAGTCTGGTGCCCAGTAAGTGGATTTCTTTTCCTTTTTCCATGTTTATTACCAACACATTTCTTTTATGGTTTGGCCTTCTTTCCTGTAGGGGCAATCTTCCCAAATGTGTGTTCAGGAAACATTATTAAGGTTTGTCGTGTGCCCCCACAAATGATTTTTTTTAACACCAGATCCCTGTTGTATTAAAACCTCCATCAACCCTAAATTAAATTTGTCTTTAGATATGTTGACAATATGTGATTATAATAACTTCATGGGAAGAATGGATTTGAAAGATCAACATACTATAAGCCAGAAGGTGGAGGGTTCAATTCACGGTGGTGTCAGGATTTTTAAACTGACTCAAACCTTATGGTGGCACTGGGCCCTGGGGTGGACTCAGCCTCTAACCGAAACGAGTACCATATGCTTGTTATGGGCTAAAGCCGACTGCCACGCAGGGTTGACATCCCGACTGACATCAAGTGTCGATTTTCTAAAAGAAATTCACAGAAAATATAATGCTGTCTCATTGTGTATATTATAGACCTATTTAATGTGTATGTCATAGACCTAACAGAATTCTAGTATTTTTGTTATGAAACATGTATTATTACTAGAGCGAGGAATTATATGAAGAAAATTATAGTAAAATATGAAATCATAATAACAAAATGGGAAAAAATATTAAACAAAAATATTATGAAGATACTATTTTTTTTAACTTTTTACAAATATTTATATACAGAAGCCCTGTATAATTTATAGGTGTACATGCCAGGACTCAAATGACATAAGAAGACCTTTTATAGCTCAAGAAATCAAGAGTTTCACTGTATTCCCATTTTAATTAGTTTTCATTAATTCTGGCCTAATATAAAATATTGATTTCCCGGAAGGATCAAACCATGTTCGTATGTGTAGTTTATAGGATTTAAAGTAGTTGTGATTGCAAAGAGAGTTTGAAATACTGCCTAGAATTATTTATGAATTAATTCATTTTCACATCTTGTTTTTCCAAACATGACATACTGGACTTGGTCTACTGTGTTCTGATTCATCCAATTTTAATGCTATTGTGACATTTACACATGCTGGAGTTAATTATCTTTATGCAAGGTAAATAGCAGTCATCCAAATTGTACCCATCTAAATTTTGTCAATGCTATATTCGATGGAAGCATGTTTGTTTTGGTTACTATGTTTTGTTATTTCTTTATGTATGGATTTCGTAATTAAATATCATTGTATAAATTAATTGAACATGTTTATATAAATAATCTCCCAGTATTAATTTATTAAAGTAAAGTGTCAAACTATAGGCTTGGGAGGCCCTTGGGGTAGATGGATGTTGAGACTTCCACATTTCTAGACAATCGCCAAGGGATGTCCACTGGGTTCTCAGCCCTGATGACGGACGCCTTTGTCCCCAAAACATAGGTCTGGTACTCATTTACATTAAGAGCTGAGTAGACCTTAGGGCCATGATGCCACCTGGAGGTTTGGTCCAGCTAAAAACCCTGACCCTATTGAGACTCAAACCCATTACCTTCCAGCTTGTAGCGTGATTCCTGAAATATCTACACTACAACCGTGAGCCATTAAAATTGCTTCAAATCACGAACATGATATTTTATATTGGACCAGAATTAATGAAAAACTAATTAAAATGGAAATACAGTGAAACTCTTGATTTCTTGGGCTATAAAACGTATTCTTGTCTCATTTATGTCCTGGCATGTACACCTATAAATTATACAGGGCTTGTGTATGTAAATATGTGTAAAACAGTAAAAAAAAGACAACATGAAAGCAGAATAACGACTTGAGAAATGAGATTTATGCGCAGAACAGCAGGTTACACCAGATGGGATCGGAAAAGGAACACCGATATCTTAAAAGAATTGAAGACTACGCCAATTTTGGAATATATTAAACAGTACCAACTAAATTGGAAACACCATCTTGAAAGAATGAGTTCAAATCAGATCCCCAAAGCTGTTTATAATTATATACCAAGAGGACGAAGATCTCTGGGCTGTCCTATGAAACACTGGAGGGAAAATTTTCTATAGGATCGTAACAGGCCTTGGCCTAATACTTGGAAGGAAGAAAGAGAGAAGAAGAAGATGAACATGGTGAAATGTAGTTAGAATTAATTTAACATTAGTTTTTTGTTCATGAAATTGGCCGAGCACTGTACTTGTCTTGGTCTACTTGTGCTTTGAACAATTCAATTATCAATTCTGTTCGTAATACACAGATAGGAGCTTTTTCTACATTTTACATATTTTTAACCTCTCTCTGTCTGAATTATTTTGTACGATCAAAAAGTATGCTTCATACCATATGATGTTATGGGAGCAAACATGTACCGCTCTATATTGATAGTTTGATGTAAGTGAGAATAATATTGGCCTTAGCTACAAGAACTTTACTAATTTCATAAACTCTGGAGTAACAACTTATTTCCTGCACAGCTTCAAGTTTAGCAGCAGCAGTCTTTCGTACATTTAAATACTGTAATCCATTCACAAAATAAGGACTGTTCTTAGGTAGCAAAAAAGGAAATGGCTGCTACCTGATAGAAAGAATAGGCGGTTATTATTCTGACATTGTTGTTCTACTTATTGAAGTTTGTGTTCTGTAGTTTCAGACAAAAGCCTCCATTTGATCATCCATGTCTCCTTTTTCAATTATTTTCTTTTATCAAATCTATATATCTTGTACTGGATGGGATACTGATGAATTTTCGCCTACCAAATTATATTGTCATAAAATTTCAAAACTACAATCACTTCAAAATGTAGAAAAATATGGAGGAATATGAAATTTTTAGTAAAATATGAACATTTTGCCAAAATATTACGAAATATCAAAAAGTATTTTGGTCTTATTTGATTCTACAGATCATACAATGTAAAGATACTTTGTCTCAGTGCTGTCTGACTAATAGTTTAAAACATGAATTTTCATAAAAATCCTCGCACTAATTACTATTAAATACATCATTTATTAGTTCTGCTTACTGTCACAACTGCATGCTATGATACATAATGAAGTCCTATTTTCTTTTTTTTATCTGGAGCATAGAAAAGTATGGCGTAAGTAGAGATGCTATCAGACTTCTGCTGATTGTCAGAATCAATTATGCACCAAAGATAATGCTGTCAATCTTAATTAAGTTAAAAGAAATTTTACAAAGATAACAAGTATATGATGAGGCTCTGGACAGACTGTTGAACACATATTGTACACTTATAATATAAAATGTATATTTTGTTGAAATATATCATTCAATGACCAAATATTACTGGTAAGGTTTCCCCAGAACTCAAAATATAATAGTTTGAGAATAGATTTATAATAACTAAACAAATTTTTTCTGTCTCTCTCTCATTCCATATATCTCAGTCTGCTGTCTCTCACTTTGTGAACTATCCTGGAGAGGTTCTCAAACAATCTTAATAATTTGCTCATTTCCTCATTCCTAACGCGTCATTCACATACCGTTTGCCACATCAACACATTCATCACTCATCTTCATTCTCTCACTCAACCACTCCTTCTAGTTGATTTGCCTTACTCTTATAATCTCACTCACTAACCTGGTAGTCTCTCATTCACACACTCTATGCCTTATTGTAACCAAGTTCTATGCTATTTTCACAAGATCCTCCACTGCTAACTTAATTTACTTTATAATATCTAGCTATCTCATATTCAGTACATGTAACGTTTATTTTCAGGTCTAAACAAAACTAACTTTAGAGATTGAGACCCCTGATTGCTTTATGTAAACCAACGGTTACAGGACAATTTTTAAAATGATTATCCATGAATACATTCACAGCTAAATTGAATATTTGAAGAACTCATTCTCAAGTAAAATGACATGAGACAAGAAGCCACAGTACACAGATTATATACATGAAAACAATATTCTCTTGAGTGAACTCTCTGAAAAAATTGTAAAACCTGTGTAAGACAATATCTCATCATAAATAAGTATTGCATGTGGCAATTTTCAAAGATAATTTGCTACCTGAGAAAATAGTGGTCTAGCACCAAACACTTTCTACACTACAGCACCATGAAAAATCATGTAAAATATAATTTATTGTAAATATTCTTTACATCATGATACTTAATGTTACAGAAAAGTGATAAAATTATAAAGAAAATAATTCCTTGGAAAATAATGTGAAAATTAAGATGATATTCATATCATGTGTTCTAAAGCAATGGTGTTAGTGTTGTATATTCTGGTTATGGTGATGATCACAGTTATGGATATAGTTTTTGTTGAAAGAATCATTTGTAAACATTATTACTCATTTAATTAGGTCGAATTTTTTTTATTTTTACATTATTATTTTGCCCTGTACGATATCATATATGTTGTAAGTGTTTTTGTCTTTAACATTGTTATGAGACTGTTACTGAAATCAATTGAATAGCAAACTATTCTTTGTCTGTGTGAATTTCTTTAATCAATATTTACAAATATTTAACAAATAACAGATTATGGGCCCAAAGGGTGAACTGTGCTATTGATTGGAGTTTTGAAGAATAATGTAGAAGTACTGAGCCAGGGGGATACGGAATAAAGATATCAATCTGTCTATCAATAAGGAGAATTATGAGTAATAGAAAACTATTTCCAAAGATTGTGCTTGGCCTACATAATTGCTGGCAGGCAATTCATCGCGGTTTTGCTGGGGAACTGGACGTAGATTACACAAGGATACTAGGAGGCAATTACAAACATAATGAGGAATTATATCTATTAATTAAATAAAAATAAAACATAGATTATTATATAATAATATAATATAATAAATATGAAAATCAAATAAAACTACGTTATATTTTTATTTAATTAATAAATATGGATTTTCTTCAAGTAAGCACCAACTCAAGTGATTATTAGAAATTATATTAATCATTTCCAAAATGATTAACAATGAACTACATGGTCTTTATAGGAAGCCAGATATAATAAGAACAGTTAAGTCTCGTAGACTGCGATTGGCAGGACATGTTGCACGTATGGGGAATGACAGACGTGCATGGAAGCTTCTTGTAGGAAAGCCAGAGGGAAAACACCCAGTTGGTAGCCCAAGAATGAGGTGGGAGAACAACATTAACTATGATTTGGGAAGTAGATTATACAGGGAATGATCGGAAAGCATTAGCTCAGGATAGGGATGTATGGAGAGCTTATGTCCGCGCGGCCATGAACCTACGGGTTCGATAGTGCCAGTGAGTAAGTAAGTATTTCCAAAATGCAAGAAAATGTTGGAAAGCGCTGGCTCAAATAAATAGCAAAGCCATAGGCGTGGATTTCCATGTGTCTTCGTGATTTGTACAGCATTCAGAAGACTGACATCATAGAAAATTCAGCCTGTACAGGAAAATTCAGAAATTAGTCACCATGGTAGCAAATGTAAGAATCAAACTTGATGACCATATCATAGACTTATTCATGCTGGCAGGTAGGACTAATGATCCAAAATATTCAATGTATGTTGTCAGAATTACCAAGATTGATTCCAATTTTGTTTCGAGGCAACTGAAGTCAGATCTCATATTTGTAGAGAGAAGAATTATAGCAACTGCTCTGAAAGGAAGAAGATCAAGGAGAACTTCCACAACAAGAAGAGTGGCTTCAAGATGTGAGGTGTTATAGGTATAGTACATGGGGATACATCTCTTACCAATATCCTGGACATAGGAGACAATAAATATAACAAGAAGAAGAAGGAAGATGGATCAAATGCCAAAATGACAATTTATTCTACAAACTACCAGTAACAGTTTAGTCTAGATTTAATGTTCATCTCACGCACAATTATTTTACAGTCTCTAATGAGTCCACTCGTTGAAGCTCTCTCTCTCTTTCTGCTCATATACCGCTGCCAATTGACAACTGAATGTCTTTCTGCCTTCCACACATATATATATAAGGCAGGGAGGGAGATTTCCAGGCCCTCGGTCGACACTCTCAATAAGAAAATTTCTGGCCACTGATCTTTCCTGACAGCAAGGGGCGAAGCTAGGAGAAGCCTCTGGAAAGGGCATTTCGATGCATCGGTATTTTGAGCTGGTCTTTCGACTAGCGAATCTATTTCTACGTATGCGAGACCACTTCACCCGCATCGCTATATTTAATGGGAAATAAATAATGCACATAATGTTAGTTCATGATTGCATTTAATTAGAAATTGATGAAATTTTGCAGAATGTATCTTCAGTCCTTCTTTTATAATGTAACATAGCTTCATTTTTTACTAACAGATGGTTCTGTCAATGGGTCTACCTTATGGATTATTATGATAGGCGATCTGACCCAGAGATCATTCAGTATGCTGATGACATAATTATCCCTCCCACTCACACATTCTTACAGGATGTGAGCTAGAGCTGTAGCATACCTGGAGTTTTATCATCATGCTTGAAATTCGGAACACACCAACAAAACACTTACCTCAACTTTTGTATCCTCCGAAGTCAGAGGATCAACGGCTACATATGCCTCACATTTAATAACAACACTGCTACTTTCATCTTGTTCTTCTGTTTTTATTTTCTTCTGAAAGTCCTGTAAAATTAAAATCACAGAGTATGATTATGATGTCGACCTATGCATCTAATGATGGCAGACCTAGGTTAATAAATGTATGCAGAACAACTTACATCTGGGCCAATTCCAGATTCTGAGAAATGAACTTCTTGCTTAATCACAAATTGACACTCCATTATAATCAGAGACCCTGCAAATAATTACATCATAAAGAGCAATAAATTAATTTACCTTTGAGTGCATAAACATTATTCACTAAGCAGAAGATCTAAGTATGAAATATATGGACACATACTTCTTGCCTAAGAGGTTGAATATTTCAACAAGTTGAAAGAAATTAATTATGAAGAACATCTTCTCTTTTGTTCTGAAATATATTTGAACCAACGGTTTCAATCAGGAACCTCAATCTGTCAGAAGAATAAATTTAAATAAAAGATTGTTGGTTGTAAACATATGTTCATTTAATGTTATACCATAAGAGAGCCAAAATACATTATATAGACGATTATAAAAATTAATATGTTTGTGAGTGTATGCGAGCGTGTGTGTGTTCGAATAACTCCCTCGAATGCTTAGAGCAATTTTAACCAATTTTGATACACATATTAATCACATTAAAAAGTAGGATTTGAGGGGTTACACACCCCTAGCATTCATAGGGTGTGATGGAAGGGGATTGAAATTAAAAATAAAATAAACATTTGCCTCAGCCTCTAACGGAAATGAGTACCAGACGCTTGTTCTGGGGGTAAAGGCGGCCGTCACGCAGGGCTGACAACCCGGCTGGCATCAAGTGCCGATTGTCCAGAAATAGTGGGAGCCTTAACCTCCCACTACCCCAAGGGCCTCCTGAGGCCTGTAGTGGGATTACTTTACTTTACTTTATATGAGTACCAGTCTAACTCTGGAATATCAATGAAAAACAATATGTATACAGCTTGTAATTTGGAAAAGTTCTTATCACCCTGATAAGAGAGGTGTAAGGGAGCAACACATAAAATAATTAAGAAGACTGATATTAGTGTTTATGGGGTTGCTGAGTCCATAAGTGACAATCATCGTAATATTTAACATAAATTTGACTCCTAGAACCCAAAAGAGGAGCTGGAAGAGGTAGGGCCAGAAATAAAATGTCAAAGAGAACCGAGATCAGTGAAGAATCCTTACTTTTTCGTGTTGTTAAGTTGACCTAAACGTCTCCAGATATTATTCAAGCCTACGTTTTCCGACAAAAAATAAGAGATGTAAATTGTCATATCAAAACTGACGGAGAATAGCGTCGGATAATAGCATTCAGATTCTAAGCTCATTAGATACAATCCAGTCGCAATTTAAACCCAAATTTTACATTATCACCTCCAAGGGTAGAAGAGATGAAAAATGAAATGTCTGAAATGATGCAGATTAGTGTAATTGGTGGTAGCCTAGATCACATTTAAGCCCAAACTTGACTCTTAATAGCGCTAAGAGCAAACAGTGAACATTAACAATTTAAAAAGTGACCAGGATTCGTAACAAACTCATAGTTTACGGGGTCAAGTGTTGGATGGTACTTGATCCCTATGGGGTTAGAATAACAGTAACCAATATAAGTAGATAATAATACCATATTTGGAGTCCATAAACCGATTGGTGAAAGTGAGATGACACGCGGGCCCAACATACCTACATACGTGAGAATGGCTTAACAATTAGATGTCAAAATTGACCGAATCACTGCTAATCCAAGCTTTCAGAGTCACTAAAACTCACTGGTCTGAGTGCAGATGTTATGTCAACCGACACTTTGATTAATAGCACCCTAGGGTTAAGATGGTTTAACAATTATATCTAAAGTTACGGCGATAAGAGTTTATACCATCGTTTCGTAGTCGCTGAGCTGAAAGTTCACATTCAATAAGTAATCTAAGCCTAGCATCACCAGTGGGATGAGAGAAGGCTATTATAGAATGAACAGTTTACAGGTTCACTAAGATGAATAATGACACTCCAAGTCCACGTATTTTCATTGATGGGGAATGAGGAGCAATGCAAAATTTAATGTCCGAATTGACTGAGAACATAATCAAAATCACAATTTTCAAGTTCAATAAACTGATAGGTGCCACAAAGAATGAGATAAATAAATACCTGCGAAATTAGCAAGTGCATTATATCTAACAGAACTATTTAGTATTTGTGCATATTGAACATAAAAATGTGATTTCAGGCAACAACTCCATGACATGAAGTTCTTCATGAAAACAATTGGATTCTGCGAATAAATTTTGAACAACTTTCCAACCAGGTTCGTAATATTTATCAATGAAATAAATAATATGAACATAGGCCCTACATATTTCCTTAACACAACAGAATAACACCCACACTTATCATTAGTATTGTTAAATCTCGTAACTTTTAAATTAGCCATTGCATACCTCAAAATGTACACTTCCCCCCAAAAAGAATGGGTTAACTCTTGCTCATGCACATGTCTATGATTCATAGCACGATTCACAAGAGAACATTGTCTCTCTCTGTTTCGAAAAACACGACGCAACGGCTGTTAATCCTGCCATCGTGTCCCCGTATAGCACATACGGTTGAGTCTTCGTCCAATACCTTAAAAGGGGAGTACCTTGCGTTCGATCCTAGGTAGCACCATTTTTTATATTAATACGAGTTTATTTTAAAATTTCAGAGTTCCTGGACCATCCAATTGAATAAAAATAGAGTGAAATAATTTAAACCCAACTCCTGTGGGTCGACTGAATCTGGCCTTTAAAAACAAACCATATATGGAATTTTAAGTTCTATTTTCTGACATAAAAAATAAAAAAACGGGAAAAAAAGAACCAGTGAACTTAATATCTTGTACACAGGCCATCAGCTTCTACTACAGCGATTTGACATGGATCTGACGAGGTCGCGGAAGAATTCTCGATGAGGATTTTCCTCCTCTTCCCGGATGAGATCTTCCCAAGTATCGAGATTTTGATCTCACAACTCGTCTTTATTTCGAAGGAGTTGGCGGGCATACTTCTTAATCATCTCCTGTTTCAATTTCGCCTAAGCATGTTCGATGGCATCCCAATCAGGCGTCCTCGGAGGCCAATGAATTATTTCGTTCTCGGGCCTCGTCCAAAAATATCTTTGAATTCTTCCGGCATAGTGCACGGGAAGGTTGTCCTGCTGGAATAGTAATGTTCCATTGGGAAAACGTTCTTGGGCGGAAGGAAGGATTAGATTTTCCGAATATGTTCATACATCTCCGCATCAAACCGGCCATCAATGAGTTATATCACGCCAGCCCCATCGTAAGACATCCACCCCCACAACGATACGCTAAAGTGCCCCGACCCTGTACGTCGATGCACAAAGCGTTCATCATGTCGGTGGCCATCCTCACGATAGACATGGCGAGGACCATCGTAATTCACTCGAGATGGTTGTTTTGTCGGTGAAAATTACATTTTCCAATCGAAATCCTTTCGATGGTTGCAAAGGCAAGACGGTTGATGGCATGTTCTTCCCTTAAACATTCCTTTTGCGCAGCTCACCGGTTCATAATCCCACGGATCCTCAATCGGTTGATTACAGTTTGATAACAACCGGGGAAGCCAGATGTTTATCGTAATTCGTTGTCAGTCCGAAAGGGGTCCTGTTGAACTGCCTCGAGAATAAGGCAGCATCCTCTTCCGCTGAAGAAATCCGTGGACGCCTAGGAATGGGGCGATTTGCGGCCTCCCCTAAATTTTGAAATCGATAAGCCCACCTAATGGCCGTGTGCTCCGTGGCACACCGACCAAACGGGCAGCGGCCCAAGTCGCATATCCAGTGTCAACTAGAGCTATTACTCGCAGTCTCAGATCATGCCTGTTCGCCATGCTTATGAAGAATGAGAGACAGCATGAGTTGATATGCGTAGACAATAATTATTTAATAAATGAAATAGCAACCCCCTAATAGTGAATATCATAATCCTAAATTGAATTAATAAATACAAGATCGTAATTATGCCCAAATATTTTAAAGTAATCAAATTAAGTTAAATTACATAATAAAAACAAACCACAAAGTATGACACGATTTCATATAGACACATATTAGGTTAGCATAGAAAACGGCAGATTAGCTCTGCGGTTCCGAATCGGACTACAGAGTTGAACATTACAGTTCGAATCCAGCCGAGGAGTTCATATGTTTTATTTATATCATGTTGCATTTTATTTATGAGTGTTAATATTCCCTATACTATTTATTAAAACAGATATATGTTTTACAACATTATATTATTTGATTTCAGTTTTGAGTGAGTTTCAGAGCCAGTTATCATATCAACCCACAAGAGAAAATAATTAATTAAGTCTTGAAGCGGTAGGGTGTGCATCATGGCTCGAGCTGTACGCGCATGCACAGTGTCATCTATCTGGGAATTCAAATATTCCACCGACCTATTCTTTTTTTTGGGGAAGTGTTCATCTACCACGTGAGACACTATGTATATAAACAAAACACATTATCAAAGAGAAAAACATCTGCCTCAGCCAGGATTTCAAACCAAGACTTGCAACTTTCATGCTGGTGATAATCGATTCATGCAACTTGTACAATTTATCTTTGTCTAATCCCAAAAGTGCTGGTCATGGAAACAATCACAATTCAATGAACATATTTTCTTTTTATTTAGTTAACAATTCCATAAAGATGGCTGGTCTGTGTACATTAGTTTAAATATTATTGTAATATTTAAATATAATTTTGTACAGTAACTTACTCGTGTACAAACACCAAACTGGCAATTCATTATAATCACATTATCTGACGTCAGTAACAATATTAAAATACAATACGCTCATATTTTTATTTTCTTTAAATAAGATTTTATGAAACACGACTGAGAAGTTTAAGACATGAAGCTTTAGTGCAGAGCTACAGGACTTGGGCAGGTTTCAGTCCCAATGAGAGAAGAAATGTTCTAATCGAATTTGGATCAATATGGGATTAGGGCACACTCAGCAATGGCAGCAACACTTGTAGCAGTACCATGCAGCTATAATGGCTAACAGTTAGGGTACCCGTTATGCTGACATCACACCAATTGGCTAGATGATTGTCCATCGATGTGGATATGGGGCCACCAACCAGTAGGTAAGACAATGGCCTTCTAAACGTGTCCTGCCATAGAGCTATTTGTTTGGGACGTGCATTTGAGAACTATTGACTCTTTACTCACATTTCGGCTATGTCAAATTGCCAACCTGTTTATTCAAGATAGGTTAAATTAGGTTAGATTATGCAGGAGAACAGAATATGTAGGTACTTGTCTTACTTCAATTATTTTATTAGTGTATTTATCATAAATTTTCTATTTAGTTTTAGCAATCACTTATAGCTAGAGATCCGTGAAAGTGATTTTATTTTTTGGGAAAATTCGTTTTAAAATTTCAAGATTTCGATTTATTGGGAATTTGGCGGTGTTATTCTAAAAAAATGTAAATTGAACCTTTTTAATCCTAGTTTAGTATATTAAATCAAATAAGAATTATATATCCAGTAGTTTAAGCTTCTACAATTGATATTGATTTTAATACACTAAAAATGTATAAAATTTAAATCTAAGTCACTAATTTGTAAGCAAAATTTACCTTTTAAGAAAAAGTAACCATGATGAGTATCTCTGGTTTCAATCTCCGCCTTCGATCACTCACCACAACACCATGCAGAGAAATAGATCTTTCTGAGCCCACATTTCAAGTTGGGTACCAGATGGCTTCAAAAGATGTCTTGACAAACTCGGTATACTCTTCCCTCAAAGAGCAAACAATTTTGCATAATGTCTACATGGGTACACTCCGGTCGTTTCAACTCTTCTTTTATGAGGCCTTGGACAATAACATAGCCTTCAAGATTCAATGGCACTTGCATATGACAATTTCTTCAATTCCACCGAGAATTTGATTACTAAGTGTCTTAGGGTCAAATAATTTACTAAACTGCTGCAAACACCACTTTTCAAAGGTCTTCCGCAATCAAGTTTTCCAGCCTTGTAAGATTTATTTTGTTGTAGCAGTTCAACTGGTTCACCACTTGAGCTTTCCTGAGAGCTGTCATCTCATGCAACAAAGTTGTGAGTTGTGTCGAAATACCTCTTTTGTTAATAAATCAAGCATGTTCTCTCCATAACATATAGTTTGGAATGAAGAACATGAGCTGTGGGATAACTGTTACCTTCCAAGAAGGTAATCAAATTAACAAATCGGATGCAGTTATCAGCAAAAAGTTAAACCTGAACTTTTGTGATGGCTAAGAATTGGGGACTTACATCTTTAAGAAACTTGAAGCCACAAGTTTTATTCACCCAGTTGCTCCATAAATTCCAATATGTCAAGGTATTCATGTATATACTTTGCAGCTTCAAACCATGTGTTCCATCTAATTTGTACTCACATGGGAAGAATGCCTAACTTTTCCAGGGTCATTCTCATATTTCTCTCAAAGAAAGTGAAGATACAAATGCTTATTTTTTCTTGTATTGAGAAATGCAGCTTCTGTTTTAGCAACAGTTATGTTCAATTCATCTAGGCTCCATTGCCAAATCTGACACACGAAGTTGATTTTGTGGGCCCAGCAACTATGGGCAAGTTTCCCCCCACTAAGCCTTTTAGAGTATTGGCACATAAAGTCATGTACTGTGCTGAGTCGGTAATAATCCATAGCACATTATCACATCCAACTTTATATTTATTCAAAGTGTCCACAATACTTTGAGTGCATGTTGAACCGGTGGCTTTATCAACCACAGCATTGGCAGCCAGTAAACTCTTTGCTGATCCATGGCCTCCAAACGACGAAACAGAATATTAAATATACAGTTCCTAGACTTTTCTGTCCTTTACTATTTGTTTGAATTTCTCCACTTTCTTTTGTCCCAATAATTGGTATGTAATGTTGCCGAATTCTATCTGCAGAAAGCAAGTCGCAACTGCCCTTTATATATTTGCCTAACCATTCCCTCATTTTGGAATGGATGATCAAACTTTTCCACAGAAATTCCTTCACTCAAAAATGCCTCCGTAGTGTCAAAATGAACTCTTTTTGTCTTTTACTTTTGTTTAGCCTGTAAAAAGGACCCTTAAACAGATAATTGGCGTTTCATCGATATCGTCTTATTCTTAGCGTTTTTGTGAGTTTCATTGGCTATATGTTTTAGCAACGTGTCCATTCTTCCATATTCTAGTCTTATGTCACAGTACTGGCACATCAATATTTTTTTTATCATTTACAAAAGCTATTTCTGCTGAATTCGTGTGCCCTACTTGTGCCTGACACGCTTGGTTTAGGCATGACAATACGTAGAAAATAATAAAAAAAAAACAAACAAATGCCAATAAAATATTTCAGACTTAACACAAACTGACCAAGGTATACATTTCACATTCACTGAATGTATCTGTTGATTGAAACAAAGTTTGAAGGGGGAAAGAGGGGAATTAAAATTGCGCGTGAATATTGTTGTTCAAACTGTCAGTATTTGTTATGTTACATTTTGTTAAAAGTTTATGATATAGGTTATAATCCATAGAAAAAATGTGTTTATGCAATTAAATTCTGTTTTAATTAAATTTGAAATAATAATATTCATCAATATGATATAATTGCTCACGGTCCATTGTTGACTTATTCAAATTTGGCAGTGCTTTCATTATTGTCAGAATTAAAGAAATGTTTTCTTAAGAATTGAACATGTTATTACTTATTAATGATTGAAATAAAATTAATAATTATGTCTGCAAAAATGTAAGGGGAAAAAACTTATCTTACACGTTAATATAATTCGTATTTCTTGGAATTCATATGGATCATAGAACTATGGAGAGGCCGTATTTGAGCATGAGAAGGGCAGAAAATATTACCTCCACGTTGTGAACTGTGTTGCAACCATTTCGCTTTGAAAGAGTGCATGCAGGAAGCAGACATAGCGCCATCGGATATGGCAGTTAAAAAGAAGATGGAATCCGAAAACAGTGTTTAAAAATGAATTATGAGAATTTGTGCGAATAGAACAAAAAATATCCGGAATTCGTTGAAAATTTTGGATTTCGATGTTATTTCGGTTTATCATAGGATTTCGCGATTCATAAATGCTTTTTTTTTTGAGGTTATCGGAAGTGGAGTTAAGAAATGGTACAAGAAAATGACAAAATTAGGGCATTTCGTGTTATCGCGACTCGCGAATTTCACGGATCCCTATTTATAGCTCTATTATTAACACGGTGAAATTTATGTTTTGTGTCAATCTCTCAATGAAATTCAGAGCAATTTATGTTTTTTTCTAAGGTAATTAATATTTTACTTTGAGAATAACTATTGGGGTTTTTATATTTTTACTTGAATTGATGTAGATTAACGAGTCACCCATCATCTCCTTATTATAGTTTATGAAGTATAAAAAATATATTTTTGTAGAAGAAAGGGAAAGAAAAAAAGATCAGGCATTATAACATGAACTTCAAAAAATATAACATCCTGACTAATGTACTCGTGATAGACTCCAAAATTTTAATTGAACAATTTTCTATATTGTTGCTAGGAGGTTTAGTCGTGTAGAATATTTAATCACTAGATTGTCCTCTAGATTGCTGGATTAAAATTCCAAACTTCTTCACAGTACGTATGTTGAAAAGACACAATGCCTGGAGCTTCCCTTGGTGTATTATGATATTAGACTACGTGACGGCACAGAATTTCACACATCCTCATACCTCATACAAACACTTAAAATACTCTCATCCCAAATCTCCTCTATTAAACAGTGACTTAAAATGAACTTTAGAGAAACTAAAAGTAATAAGAAAAAGTATTTCTCACACATGAGATGGGCAGAACATAAGACATGAAACAGATGGTTGAAACTTCTACTATGCAAACCATAGGGAAAGAAATTTTACATAGACTAAGGAATGAAATGAGAGAATAAGATAAACCATGACTTGAGGGCAGTGAATTATACACTGAATGATTGTAAAATTTAGGTTGGGGCGAATGGAGTACATGTGATCTCATTACTAAGCAAGGACAATCATTGGGGATTCTAAATCAGATTCCTTGATAGTCTAATTTAAAAAAATACAACTACTCGTATAATAATGTATTGTACACATTATTCACTATGTTGCATTAATTTCAAAACTAGCATATATTTTTATACAGTTATTTCCACTCAGTATGTTTTGTCTTCAACAATCCTATGATACAGGTCCGGTTTCAAAATAGAATTTTCAACAACTGAGGCAAGCATGAATTCTACAAATGAACAGGTTCAACATTTAATTTATTAAGTTTACTATATATTAGGTGATTATAGTAGGCTATATCATATATTAGGTGATTATAGTAGGCTATATCATAACTATCATTACGACCAATTCTCAACTTAAAAATCTTTATGATAGAATTAAAAATAAGAAGGCATTTCTCACAGAATCTGATATCTCGTCTTTGGCACCTTGGAACCAGATATTGGTGCTTATACTGAAGATAAAGTCAGATGAGAGCAGGCAAAAAGTCACCAATTCACAACAAAAGGAATCAGTAAGACCAACATAAAATACTATGCGATTAACATCAAATATAGCAAAGTTAGAAATAACTTAAATTTTAAAAAAGGAATAAAAAATATAACATACTAACATGAATTATTTATCGATAATTGTGTAGAAAGAATCCCTTGTAATCAATTCATTAATTGATACGCATATATTTTTACTTCCCCCCAAGAGCTATCACCTTGACGTGGTGGGGGCTTAGTACCCGATGAACCAGACGACCCTACTGGGGAAGATTGACTTAGGTTAATCTTGCTGGGAGTAAGAGGCGAGGGGAACTAAGTATAGCTCACAACGAGGGAATGACGTCTGTATCCATATTGGGCGGCCACATCTTCGCCAAGTTTTCAACGGTCAACACGGCGACAAGGAATAGCACAGCTAAACTTGTAGGGCTTGAAGAGCGGAAGAAGCAGCCCTCTCTTGCGGGGATGGATACCCAGAGGAGCAAGTTTGGAGGCTCAGAGGAAGCAGCCCTTCCACCATCCTTGTCCTGCGAAGCGCTCGTAACGCTTCCAGGAGGCATTTATCTTACTGAGAAGCTTCATGGAAATCAGCCGGGCTGTCATAAAAGGAACCGACCTAAGCAAGATAAAAGGAAACGATTTGGAATAAAGGGCATTATGAAATTGGAACGTAAGGGGAATAAATACATAAGAAGAAGAATTAGAAAGAGAATTAAAGAAAAAAGAAATAAATATAGCAACAATAACAGAAACAAAAAAGAAACTAAAAGGAACAAAGGACTTAAAACACTATACTATGTTGTATAGCGGAGTAGAAAAGACAACAAGAGCGCAGTGTGGAGTAGCAATTTTAATAGATGAAAAATGGAAGAACAAATTGAATAGCTATGAGTTTATAAATGAAAGAATCCTGATAGCCAGATTTAAAATTGAAAGAGGATATATGATGATAATTGCTGTGTATGCCCCAGAGGAAGGTAAGAAAGAAGAAACAAACAAAAATTATAAAACATTACAAACATTAGTTGATAAATATACAAAAGATCATCATCTAATAATAAGTGGAGACTTAAATGCCAGAGAAGGCAATGTCCCTGTACCTAACGTAATAGGATATAATGGAGAAATAACAATAAATGATAATGGACAGGATTTGAGACAGTTTTCAACCTATAATCAATTAAAAATAATGAATACCTATTTCCGAAAAAAAGACATACATAAATATACAAGAAGTGGATATAACTCAAGATTAATAATAGACTATTTAATCGTAAACAACAAGCTTGGAGCATTGGTAACAGATGTGAGAGTACATAGAGGCAGCGATATATACTCTGATCACTATCTCGTAATAAGTAAAATAAACATAATAGCTAAATGGCAGAAAAATAACATAAAGAACAAAAGAAACCAAGAAGAAGTATATAAAGTATATTTATTACAAGATCAAAGTATTAGACAACATTATGAAAGCAGAATGAATAAATATATATCAGAGAAAGCGACGTCAGAAGATATAAATATTGAATGGGAAAATATATCAAATGTAATACATAAAACAGCAAATGAGATATTAGGAAAGAAAAATAGAATAAGAAATAGGAAGGGCTTGAGAACTTGGAATGCGAATATACAAAATGCAGTGAATGAAAAACAAAAAGCATATCATACATACTTGCGACTGAAAACAAAAGAAACTTACGAAGAATATAAAATGAAAAGGAGAATTGCTAAAAGCGTTAAAAAAAGGCCATAATGAGTCATGGGATAAATTTATAAGCTCAGTACAACATGATATGTATGGAAGACAAGAAATAGGTTATAAATTAGTGAAACATCTAAATCTGACTGAGAAAGATTCTGCCAGATTGGATATAATCCCAGAACAAGAATGGATACAACATTATGAAAAACTTTGGAAAAAGGAGGAAATTGAAGGAAAAGAGAACAACGAGGAAGAAATAAAAGTGCAAAATATTGATGTAATAGACATAAATGGATTAGAAATGGCTCTGAAAACCACTAATAACAGGAAAGCAACAGGATTAGATAATATAAATATGGAGTTAGTCAAATATAGTGGAATATTGTGTAAACTACGATAACCTCATTTAATTAATATATGTTGGCAAACCTATGAGATTCCAACCACTTGGAAAACAGCAATTGTGAAGAATATATTTAAAAGAGGAGACCGGAGAAATTGCGAGAATTACAGAGGGATTCGCTTAATGAATACTGGCTACAAGATATATATACGAAAATAATAAATAATAGATTGAGAAACATAACAGAAGTAATAATAAATGAAAATCAAAGTGGATTCAGAAAGGGAAGGTCATGTATAGACGTCTTTACACTGAAAAAACTCATAGAAACGAGAAGAGAACATAACTTAGAAACTCACATAGGATTTATAGATTTGGATAAGGCCTTCGATCGAGTAAACAGACAAAAATTATGGGAAATATGACGAATGAAAGGATGACCACTGTGCCTTGTTGAAACAATAAAGAAACTATATGAAGACACAATATAATTATAGATACCAGATTCAAAAGAACAGATGCAATCAAAACAAATACTGGATTACGACAAGGATGTAGTTTATCACCCACTTTGTTTAATATATATATAGACGATATTTTAAATATATGGAAAGTATTAGTGAATCCAGGATAATAAAGATAATAGAGTGAGCATAAATAATCTTCTATTTGCTGATGATGTAATCATAATACAGAAAAATGAAGATGACTTACAGAAATCTATGCATGCATTAAATGAAATATGTAAATTATATGATCTAAAGATTTCTGTAAGGAAAACGAAGACCATGGCTTTTAGAGGAAGAGATCCAAAATTATTTTAGAAAATCAAAGTATAGAACAGGTGTCTAGTTTCAAATATTTGGACTGTGATGTTGGCTACAATGTGGAAAGAGATATTGATTCCAAAATAAATAAATTTCAGATGGTGTGTGGAACAATACAGAGAACATTCAAAAACAAATTAGAAAAGAAACCAAGATAAAAATGTATAATGTTATGGCGGTTCCCACAATATTGTATGGATGTGAAACTTGGGCTCCAATGAAAAAACAGAAGGATAGAATACAGACGGCGGAGATGAGGTTCCTAAGACAAGTAAAAGGATGTACAAGACTTGATAGAATAAGAAATGAGGATATAAGAGAAGAATTGAAAGTACAGCCTTTATTGGATAAGGTCACGAATTACAGACAGAAATGGATTGATCATATGGATGGATTGAGTAAGGAGAGATATCCATTGTTAGCAAGAAATTATCAAGCAAGAGGAAGATGTGGTGTTGGAAGACCTAGAAGATGTTGGGCTGATGCATTATGAAGTCGGAACGGGCAATTGCCTAATCCCTGGAGTGATGATGATGATGATATTTTTATTGATCATTTTCAAGATAGCTAACTCATACAAAATATTTTGAGATTCACCTGGCAATTACAAATTAGTTATGGGGTTGTTTCAACAGAGGTTTACTTTCTGGTTTTCTAAACATAATATTGAACTGTCAACATACTATGTTTGATAAGGAGCACATCTTCTACATCAAAGTAACAATAATAGAGTTCACTTATGTTTAAACAACAGCCTTTGATTTAAAAGCAAGCAAAAATAACTCACAAGATCCTATATTTGAAGGACATAGGGCAATAACATGATAAGCCACATATTGATCTTTCTGAGATGTAACAATTTTAATGTTTCAAAAATTATAAACAGTAATTGTGCAGTATTGCTGTTAATACATTGTGAGTCTATATGTTTCATCTCATCACTGACACACTTACAAATGATTTTATGGATATTTCAATACATTTATTTGCTATCATTGCAATAAATGACATTTCTTTGCAGAATATGGCATATCATATTATTGCACTAATCTTACACATATATCATTTTTGTTATGAATATGACTGATCATAATTTTTTTTGTCCTTTCTCTTCATTTTCCATTGATTCTTGCAATACTGTTACTCAATGTACTTGTTCTGTCATTACTAACATTTTGTTTAATTTTAAATATTATTCAATGATACTTATAACATTACTTTACTATATTTAGGTATATTTACCAGAAACATGGTAACATTACAACATTTTTAGACAATAATGTGCAACTCCTTCTCTTCAAATGTTGTCACAATCAACAACTAAATTACACATATATTTATCAGGTTAGTACTATTTTTGTTTGGTTAGTGTTAGTTAGTGTACATCAAATTAGTGATTCTTCAGTAAATAATATGCATGCAATTAATTTTTTTAGGTTAGAAAGGGAGAAGTTAAGTGTACATCCATCTCTAATAAACGTTTGGAAATTTATTTCAAAGGTTAATTCATACTGCAGTGTTGCTATCTAGCGACCACTCTATACATTTTCTGTAGGACTTCAAAGATATTGTAGTTCCACCTAGCGACAACCCTATAACACGTTCGCATGCGCAGTTATTCTGTAGGAGTTAGAAAATTGATTTCTCATTCTTGAAAAATATTTAATTTGATGATTTTCCTGAAATCCTAGGCATTTTGTTTAGATACCCATCGGAACCTAACAAAATGAAATCAGTGAACATTAATTTATTAAAACATATTTTCAAAAGTTGATCTTTACGATTTAGCAAACTTTCATGCATGTGCGAAACGATTCTACAGAACTTTGAAGAAATTGAAGTATAAGTGTTGTTGCAAAGTATTTAAAGCAGTAACTAACAATCTAACAAACTTACTGGCACTATCAAACCCATAGGCGCATGGCCGCAGGGACATAAGCTCTCCATAAATACCTGTTCCTGGGCTAATGTTTTCCAATCACTCCTTTTATTATGTACTTTTCTCAAATCATGGTTAATGTTATTCTCCCACCTCATTCTTGGTCTACCAACCGGGTGTGTGAAGCTTCCACATATGTCTTTCATTCCCCATTCGTGCCACATGTCCTGCCCATCACAGTCTACGAGAATTAACTGTTCTTATTATAATTGGCTTCCTATAAAGACCATGTAGTTCACTGTTATGTAGTATTCTCCATTAACCTGTCTGTTCATCTCTCTTTGATCCAAACATTTTCCTAAGAACTTTATTCTCAAATACTCTTAATCTACTTTCCAGTAGTAAGAGTCCATGATTCACATCCACATAATATAACTGGTACAATAACAGTTTAATATATTTTCAGTTTAACCCTTTTTGAAAGGAGTTGGGACGTCTAGAGTCACTGCAATGCATAATAGCGCACATTTCCAGAATTTAGCCTATGTTTAAATTATTCGTGCATCTCATTACTCTTTGTTATTATTGTTCCTAGATATTTGAATTCAGCTACTTTCTCAAAATTTCCCTCATTTGTCATTACTTGTCCATTTCCATTATATAACGTATTTCTATGTGTGACCACATATTTAGTTTTATTGATATTTACTTCCAGTCCCTTAGTGTTATTCAATAGTGAATGCATGGTGGCCATTAGTATCTCTTCGCTGTTGCCAAATAGTATTACATCTTAGCATAAACTAACAGCTTATTAATACAATTGAGTTGTAGACCTTCTTCATCCTCTAAAGATTTGATGGCATGCTCTACTACAAAATTAAATAGTAGAGGAGATAGTGCATCTCCTTTGATTCAACTTATTGTGGACTTCAAATGTATCAAAAAACTCTTTTCCTACATGCACCTTATTCTTTGTGTCATTTAGACACATTCGTGTAACTAACTTTTTAGGAAATCCGAACTCCAAAAGGATACTATATAATTTCTCCCTCTTAACTGAATTGTATGTTTTTTTTGGAGTCTACTTATAGTTGATGTACACTTAGCGACAAAAAGAATGAGCCGCTTCAAAAAGCAAAGTTCTTGTTATGGCCCACTGTGCATACTCAAAAAGCCATAGCTGAGGTTCATGAGGTAACGCACTGTTAAATGTTTTAAATACGCTGTATTTGGTTTTATGGTCCTAATAGTTAAAGAACAGTGAAGGAGACATTTTTCTAGATATTTAAGAGTGTTGGACAAATTGCGACATTTTAAATAAAGTTAAATTCTCGTTCATAGTGTAAAAGTAAACAGGGCAACTAGTATCAGATGTTTGAATAGCATAGATGGTTAAACTACTTACAACAAGATGAAATGTATCTGAAAGCCAGGGTTCAAATCCTCCGACAATTTTTTTTATTCGTTTGTATTTTCGCAAAATACATCCTATAATATTTAATTCCTGCCACATAATCTACATTCACTTTATACTATCTTAAGTAATATTCCTGCCTCTGTAACACTATTTAGCTAGTGGTAAAAATTTGATTGTGCGTGC
>JASPKZ010005126.1:0-49546 GCA_030220185.1 Diploptera punctata
CTAATGGTCGTATCCTGTTGTCACTAGTGTTAATGCATTTATTTCTAGTGTATGAAACAGGCCTTAAGGACAATTTGTACTTCTCTTTTCTGTTAATATTTCCCTAGTGGTAGATTCTATAGCTCTCGGTATATCTAGGAAATAGTAGGAAGTTGTGGCTAAAACTTGTGTATAGTCGAATAGAATCTGGTGTCAATTCTAATGCGCATTATCTGCTACAGAGATTTTATCCTTTCTCCTTGTCTCAGTTTCTTTTATTTCGATAAAGGGTGGCTATACTTCTTTCGTGGTCACTATAAGATTACCACCGAACAAGGAAGCGATATACGCCGCAAGTGGGAGAGGTGGCCGAGGAGCCGTAGCTGCGCGAAGGCAGTCTTCATTATTTCTTGTAGGTCTGTAAACTGATTTTATGTTTTATTGTCGTAGGATTTTCCGATACATCTGTGACTCTTGTAATAGGGTAAGTAGGCTTCTGGTTGAGGGTGTTGTATCCCATTCTGACGTGCTGTTTCGTGATGTATGGTTTGTCTTTTCCTGATGTGTGCCATTTTCTGGAAACATGAAAAGATGGTGTTGTTCTTGTTTAAGGTGTGTGGTGGCATACTTTCGCTCTGCGAACAGTGTCTTAATGACACATCGCTTTTGTCTTGGATGGTGGTGAGAGTCTTTCTGCAGATATCGTTCGGCAGGTCGGTCTGTAACTGTAGGTTTTCAGTAAACTGATATTTGAACATCCCCAAAGCAAGTCCTCATTATCGAAACTTCAAAACCAGGAAAAGGAAGTCTTCATATCTTCTTTTTCCATTGGAACGTTTCTGTTGTGTCTGCGTTAAGGTGTTGAAGGAAATTTTAAATATGTCATAAATAAAAAAATTCGACCCTGCCGGATTCGAACCTGGAATCTCCTGATCCGTAGTCGACCGTTATCCGTTGCGCACACAGGCCATGAGATTGATTGGGAATTCATGAGTAGGACAATTTTAAATTTTATTTCAAATAAAAAATTCCAACCCGCCAGGATTCGAACCTGGAATCTCTGATCAGAGTCAGACGCGTTACCGTTGACCACAGGGCCATGAGATTAGATCTGGTAAATTCATGTAGTATGGACAATTGTAAATTTTATTTTCATAAATAAAAAAAAATTCGACCCTGCCAGGATTCGAACCGGAATCTTCAGATCCGTAGTCAGGACGCGTTTATCCGTTGCCGACACAGGGCCACGAGATCATATATGAGTAACTATACGTAGCTATGGACAATTAAAATTTAGTTTGGGACAGGACTAGACACGATTAGAAATGAAGAAAGACATGAAACAAGAACGTAAGTCTTGTAGATGCGAGGAGCAGGACATTGGCACGAATTAGGACGAAAAGGGAGGAAAATGTAGGAAACCAGAAGGAAACCGCACAGCAGGTAGCCCAGAATGAAGAATACATAACCATGGTATGAGAGAAATATTATATTACCAGGAAAAGATTGGGAAAGTAGCTCGGATTTGGATGTAAGAGAGATTATGTCAGCGGGACCAGAACCTATGGGTTCATCGTTTCAGTGAGCTAGTTATTTAGCTTGTTTGCCTAGATTAATAAATACTGATTAATAATGATGTATACTCGCAATGTAAACGAATGCCAAGCAAATTGCCTAAAATTGTTTAAGAAATGATCCAAATTGTCCACAGACGAAGAGATGAAGCAGTGTATTCATACGTCACGAGCCTTCCGTTATTCACAGGTAGTATACAATGTATCGCTTGCAACCCCCGTCCCCCATTTGTCCCGTGCTTTCATTCTTCTTCGTCTGTGGACTATAGAAAGGAGGAAGAGTGGAAGGCCGAAGAGAACTTGGATAGAAGGGGTACAAGCGACTATGAATATCAGAGATTGGAGGAAGATCAATGGATATACAGAGAGGAAGACGTTTAGTTTCCGGAAGACGACGGCAGCTGCCATGATAACGCATGATGATGAGTAGTATATATATGCAAATAATTTCCTATTGTTGTTTCAGCTGTAAAATTATTATTTAACTTTGTCATTATTTAATTCACATGTTTGCGAAATTGAGACAACTTTAATGAATATTACAGTAGGCCTCATGGTTAGATTACATTTATTATTACAAGGGAACTATCAACCATGCATGCCGGAATCTACCTTGAAATTTCTCCCAGAGAAACATTGTGATGCTACCAAGACACCGTGTCCAAAAAAAAAAAAATCTGCCGTTTTTACTGCAAGACACCAAATTCCAGCACTAAATCTTCATTTAAACCACAGGGAAGTAAACATATTCTCACTGATAGATTGGATAATACTCACTACATCCGTTCGCGCTGGACCGGCTCATTCCACTCGGCTCTAAATCAAGCAGGGAGTACATCTCCTACCACCAGCGGTTGCCATTGCAAGATTATGGCTTTGATTCTGTGACTTGCAGTTAAAAACGGCAATAAGTTTTGTTCACAAGCCTTGATACATCACAACGCTTACATAACACACAGGGCCCCACATCATAGAACCCCCACGATCTGACACAATAGCAGAATTCCTAGAAAGAAAAACAAAATTTAAGCAAGTTAGATTGAAAGATCTCTCTCAAACCCCAATAACAATTTCCAAAATAAATAGAACACACGAAATATAAATGAAGGGGTCAACTTAACCCAGCGCGCTGGCACCCAAGATCCTATTCGACAGACATGTGCTCTTTCCTTAATGATTGTTATATTCCGAGTTTGGTTCCGAAAAAAAATTCGGCCGGAAAGTGTATAGATGGTAATATATATATATATATATATATTTTTTTTTTTTTGCCATGGTCGTATTGATGTCTGTTAGTTGAGATCGGTGAAGAAGATTGTTACGCGTCTATAGCGACGTTTAAAATTACGCGGGATGACAAGAATGTTGATGTCGCATTGATCAGAATAGATTTACGAGGTCGACAATCGCGAGTAAAAGAACGTGCGCCAACCACCTACATTACTGGGCTGTCAGTCCAGGTAGTTCTACCCCTTAGGGAAAGATCTTTGACCAGAGGCCTTAATAAATGCAGCGAGGGTAGGAGGCCATCGGTATTAGTTTGACGGCAATAGCAGTTCTTGTATTGTATAACAAACAAAGTGTAATGAAAAAATCAGTGACTGAGATAAACTTTAAAGAAGATTAGTTGTGATTGAACTTGTGATTTATATATTTACTTACTTTTATTACTCACTGGCACTATCGCACCCGAAGTTCATGGCCGTGCGGATAAAAGCTCTCATACATCCCTATCCTGAGCCCAATGCTTTCCAATATCATTCCGCAGTAGAATCTAATTCCCCTCAAATCATAGTTAATTTTTGTTCGCTCCACCTCATTCTTGGCCACAACTCTGGGGGCGTTTTCCTCTGGCTTTCCTACAAGAAGCTTTCCAGGCAAGTCTTTCATTCCCCATACGCGCAACATGTCCTGCCCATCCAGTCTACGAGACTTCCTTGTTCTTATTATAATCTGCTTCCTATAAAGACATTAGTTCATTGTATGTAGTCTTATCCATTCACCTGTCGGTTCATCTCTCTTTGTACCAAAATTTTTCCAGAGAACTTTTATTCTCATACTCGTAATCTCCTTTCCTCCCTTAAGTAGAGTCCAATGTTTTCGCACCCATATAATATAACTGTTATAATAATAGTGTTATATATTTTCAAGCTTTAACGTTTTTTGAAAGGAGTTTGGGACATACAAAAGTCTCTGCAAATGCATATAGCATGCATTTCCAGAATTGAGGCGCCTCTGTTTTACTTTCTTTGTGCCTCTCATTCCAATTTGTGATTTATTGTCCTAGGGTATTTGAATTCAGCCACTTTCCTCAAAATTTCCCTCATTTGTCATTAGCTGTCATTTTTCCCATTATATCTGAATTTCTACGTGTGGACCATAATATTTAGTTTTAACTGATATTTAACCTCCAGTCCAACTAATTTCTTAGTGTTCTCATAGTGTGTGCATATTGTCCCCTTTAGTATCCTCCTCGCTATCGGCCCGTAGTACTTTACATCATCAGCATAAACTAACAGCTTATTAAATACCATTGAGTTTAAGCCCTTCCTCATTTTCTAACGAATTTAATGGCGTGCTCTAGTACAAAATTAAATAGTAGAGGTGATTATATATTTACTTATATTTTTTTTGTGAACGGAAATAAAGTGTTTTGTGATATTTTAAACAACATCTGTGTGTTCATTTACGCCGAAATAACGTAACGCTGCCATCCTTGTGACAATATGTATTTCTTTTTTAAGTCTCGATAGCTTCATTCCTTCAAAATCCGCTAATAATGCATATTTGCATCTCTTTTAGGTTAACGGTCAGCTTGTGTGTGTGTATGTGTGTGTTTACGAAATAATAAAGAGGAATATATTGTTAATATAGGAGACAAGTTTGGTATCTTGGTGATAAAATTATTACCAAAAACGCGTGAAACTAATGCCAAGACACGTCGCGAGCTTAAACGGTAATTCCAAATGGCTTTGATCAATAAATTTTGTAGCGTTCTAACTTGTTTAAAAAGCTTCAGCGTTTTATAATTAAAATTTTCGCCTAATTAAGTCAATTCCTTATTTAGGATAGATGCGCTACAATCTCTTCACAGAACTCGTTTTATGACCGACCGAGAGTAAAAAAATTTAAAAGCGACCAGGAATGTTTTGTTAATTTCAACTGCATTTACATTAAGAGTTAAAGAAAGTATTATGGAATATATTAGAACAGAAAGGACATATGTGACAAAATTAAATGTTGAAAAAAATTCCAGCAATATTCAATCTATTCATTCAAAAAGATCGGTCGTGGTGGACTTGGCCTCTGGTCCCGAGGGTCGCGGCCTCAAACCCGACCGCGGTCGAGGGATTTTTTTTATATATTGAAAAGTCCAAAGAGCAAGTCCTCCGGGAGGGACTTAAAAGGCGTGGGTTCCGATTCTGAAGATTTTCAGGCTCGTAAAAGATCCTTAAGTCTGAACAAAGAGGCCTCTCAAAATTTACCGATCTCAAACATCCTAGTAATACCTAGTTGCCTGACAGATGTCTCATTGAGTCAGTATGTTGACGCATGCCACTCATGACATCTTTGGGCAAAACAAGGTAACTAAAATAAACTTGGCCTATTAACTCCTGACAAAGAGAGGTTATGGCTCAACAATGTGTTACGTCATTAATCAATATCATACAAAAATTAATGTAAATATATCTATATGAGTAGGAATACAATCAAGAGGACTAAATTATTATATAACACAATTGTAAAGAGTATTTTATTATATGGTGCGGAAACACGAATGTTGAAGCAAAACACAGATATAAATTATTAGTAGGCTAATAGAAATGGATTTTTTTAAGAAGATCGGCAAGAATATCAAAATTAGACGAAATAAAAAATAATACAATGAGAGAAAATTATGAATGTAGAAAAAGGATATTGTACAAGAGATTGAATAAATCCAACTAAGATGGTATGAACACATAATGAGAAAAAAGGGACACAGAAACAAACAAATTAGTATTTAAATGGATACCTCCTGGAAAAGGGAAACGTGGTAGACCAAAAACAACGTGGATAAAGGGAAACCAAGACAACACGACGAAGAGAATTATGACGGAAGCAGACAGGCAAGACCGGTAAGTTTGGAAGAAAAAAATTGTATATTTTGATTGGGGATACCTGTGTATATAACGAAAAACAATCCTGAAAACAGAAAAATGTCTGTATATAGGCCTAGCTATATGTAGGCATGTCTCAGACACCTGGAGCAAAGTCAACCAAATCTATTCCTGATTCATCTTGAAATAATCCAAGCACAAAACTTAAGAGGGGGCACGCCGTAGCATAGTGGTTAAGACACTGAGCTACAAGCCGGAGGGTAGAGGGTTCAAGTCCCGTTGGGGTCAGGGTTTTTAAACTGACCCAAACACACTGGCGGCACTATGGCCCTGGGGTCGACTCAGCCTCTAACGGAAATGAGTACCGGACGCTTGTTCTGGGGTAAAGGCGGCCGTCACGCAGGGCTGACAACCCGGTTGACATCAAGTGCCGATTGTCTAGAAAAAGTGGGAGCCTTAACCTCCTACTTCCCCAAAGGCCTCCTGAGGCCTGTTGTGGGATCACTTTACTTTACTTTACTTTCACAAAACTTAAGAAGAGGGATAAAATTTCACCAATTCCAGGAGAGGATCCCAGAATATCGTAAGATTACCTGATGACATTATCCTACGCCGTAGCGGTATAGTTGAAGGCTGGCCGGGAGTTTTGTGCCGAGCTACGGGTCTTGTTCTGGTTCGAGAACCTATGTGAGAATAATTTTTAACATAGAATTTCGGCCGTTATGGAACCGGGGACCAACCCAGCGTGATTAACTTGACGGAATTATGCATCAATCGGCTATGCGCCATTATGTAAGTTTCGACAAAAATGCGTTTAAATTTTAAGTCTATTGAACCACCAAACTAACAATACTGGATATAAGTTATTTTCCTTGTATGACAGTTATGCATCAACAATCTAAGAGCGGGAACATTTAGCACTTAGCTGTATGATGCAAAATTTAGATTAAGCTCTACCATTTATGAAAATCTGGTTTCATTCCCGTTTGTTTGCAAAATACAGAATCTCTGATAGGACCTAATGGCGTTTACATTTTCTTTAATAATAAGTTTATATTTAAAAATTTGGCACTAAAAGTATGCGTACACTTATTTCATGAGCCAGTGTATGATGCAAAATTTAGATTACCATTTATGAAAAAGTGGTTTCATTCCCGTTCGTTACAAAAACACAGAATCTCTTATTAGCACTGATGGTGTTTACATTTTCTTTAATAATAAGGCTATATTTAAATATTTAGCGCTAAAAGTGTGCGTATTACCCGTTTAAGGAGTAAGCGCAGTTGTTGACGGAGGGCACTTGCAGTCGTGTTTATGCAGGAACAAACACGTGACACTGCTATCTATGAGTGCAGGGGAATGGGACGTGGGACGCTGACAGTGTACACTGTCTTATATGACGTCACTTGCAGCAACAAACATAGCTTCGTAATTCTTCCGCCTGCAGAGATATTTTGAATGACTAATACACTTACTTAATAAGTCAGTGCAACAGATGACAACAATTTTTTAATGACGCTTAGCCGGTTGATACATAACATCGTCCAATTTGCATAGCCAGATTGAACATCGGCTCCAGGTTGAGAAAACTAGATATAACGCCTGGGGGACCACATGTGTTTATCACATGTCATCCACTATATCGGCGATGATCTCCATCTGTGTGAATGACACATGTAGATGTGAGGCCAGCAGCCAGTTGTTAGGCCAAGGACTCTCTTTGCCTTTCGCGATATGGAGTTTTTTTTTTATCTGATGGCGTAGGGGAAAAATAGAAGTGTTGCTTTATATTTGTTGTTGAATAGATTATTACATGTTAATATATTTTTATTAAAAATCGTTCGACATAATATAAAAAAAAATTATCCATATGGAGTAAACACAAATAAAACTAAATACATGATCACGCATATAAATTAATTTTATAATGACAATGACATAGTACAAGAAGGAATCAGGCGCAGACACAAACTAAACATAGGTTCAATTCTGGAAATTCATGCTACGCATTCTCATCAGAACTTCTCTGTAAAAAATAAAAAATAATTAAAATGACTATTTAACCCATGCCACAAATGCTAGTCAATGACCAATCACGTTTCAATGAATGTTGTTTTATACAACTAATGACAGTCGTGTTTATCGATTTCTCTTTATCAGCTCCAGCTCTTTATCGATTTCTCTTTATCAGCTCCTGCTTTTGTGATAAAGAAAGCTCCTCCTTTTTAATGTTCTGAACAGGTCAAAGCATTATTTTTCTCCAACAATACATTGAATATAGCAAATAATGAAAAGATTCCTTGATTTTACTGAGTTGTTTACTAAAAGATAAATGAATAACCCGTAATGTTGATTATGATAAATAGTTTGATGTGTTTAATTATTTCTCCACTTGGGTGCACTCTTACAATATTGCGATCTTATTTGGCAATAAATAATATGATCAAGCAGCAGTGAATGAACATAATAACCTCATATTTCTGATTTGTTTTCAAACATCGCCGTTTACATTAAATATATAAATATTTTAAAATAACTATAGTTAAACAATGATGTGTGAGTAAACAGCTTAATTTTATTCGTTAAATAGTCCTAACAAATGCCATTCTTGATTTCCAAATTCTGTAGATAAATTCATTCCTCACTTCGTGAGTCGTGAATTTATCGATAATTTGGAAATCACTCGTGGCATTACTTATGAAAATATACAAAACTATTATTCTCCCAGTTACATTATATGGATATGAAACATGGATTCTTACTTTAAGGGAGGAAAAAAGTATTTGAGAATAAATTTATTAGGCAAATTTTTGGACCAAAGTCGGACGAAGAGATAGGAAATGGAGAAGACCACATAAGAGTGAGCTATGTGATTTTTATGGGAAGTCAAATGTATTAAGAACAGTTAAGTCTGGTAGAGTGCGAAGGGCATGACAAGTGGCGCGAATTGGGAATAAGAAAACAGGGGCAAAACACCCAACATGCAGGCCAAGAATGAGATGGAAAAATAACATCAACCGTGGTTTCAGGGAGTTAATTTATGCAGGAAATGAGTGGTAAAAAATAGCTTAGTAAAGGGATATATGGAGCATATGTCTGCACGGACATGAACTTCGGGTTCGATGTGCCAGTGAGTTAGTTAATTAGCAAGAATTGAAATTATTTTATGAATTCGTTTAGAAATTCCGGCCGTAAACATCTCAACTCCTCTTATACTCAACCCTTGTAACATAAATAACTGCTAAGAAACTGTTATAGAAGGTCTAATGGAGCAAATGTAATGCTATGTGGGAGATTAAATGAAAAATATAATCTACTTATCTTTCGTATCCATGTGTTAATCCAATAAAAATGCGTTCAAATAATCACAGGACTTCATAATCACTTAAGAAAGTATTAAAAAAACATTAAATGCATAATTGTTTATTATCACATTCACGAAATAATGCTAATTCTCTAAATGTAATTAATCTCACTGACTTAATTTTATCAAATCACACGTTTTGTAAAACACTCCAAAGCACCATGAAATATTTGTATCACTAGTTAAGCTAAAGTAACTTTTCAACAAAGCAAACTTTAAACAACATCAATGATTACACACGATACTAATTTCGAAAGAAATTATTATTCACAGTGTTGTAATCTAGAAACCCCAATTATTTGTTGAAGTTTAACCATTCAATTCAGACGGGCCCTTTTTTTGAAGGTGTTAATCAAATCTTCCTAAGACACTACCGCGTTATTCGTATGTCTAACAATTATGACCAACGATAAGGAAAATACTTTATGATGCCAATTTAGTTTAAAATGACGATGTTATCATTAGGGTGCAATTTTTATGATATTTTCGCGTTGTTAAAATTTTCCAAATATGAGATATTTACAAATGAAGTGTACAGGGAAAGACACAGGTAAGTCATTTTTGTGTCGACGAATGGAGTTTGAGTGTGTCATAAAATACTCGGCACCGTGGATTGTCACTAAAGTTTAGAAGTGTGCCAAACATAAAAAGATACGTGGTTGCTGTCATTGGCTTTGAATGTGTAACCTCCAAAGTTTAGCCTTCAGATAAGGAATCACGGATATTGCTTAACAACTAATAGTAGCCCTACGTTTTCTATGTTTCAAGGAAAAAGTAAACTTCACTAGTACCCTGTACCCTTCAAATGAATAGGCGATATGGAAAGAGACATTCTGAAGAAAAAAACCTCGATAGTAGAATATTTCACATTTAACTTTAAAATAGATTAGGTAGATGATTATAAAACGTGGTCTCTACTAATAGTAATCCGGGGCAAGGAGGAGGTACTAGTACTACCAAGGATTCTTAGGCCAAATTTGGAATTACTTAGATTTGGACAGGGTGTATCTTTCTAGAATTGCCATCGCTGCCATTAGAGGATCAATTTCAATTTTAAGAAACCATATTTACAAAATTACTTTATAGTATGTATACTTCAATTAGGCCTACAAGTTGAATGTTTTTAATGTATTTACAAAATGTATTTCATCAATTACAAAATTAATTGTCTGTATCACTTTGTCCTTGAGGCAATCCTCTAATGAGGAACGTTTTATATAATAAAAAAAAGTACTAGTAATAGCAGTAGAAATAAAAGAAGTGACGATGCTCTAAACAGTTCAATTCATTAATGTCGCAATTCACATTTGGGCGTGAGAGGCCAGATAAATTTTGCACAGGGGCCTCTTATTTTAGGCTTGGAGTTCCTTTACGTGCCGTAATTATATGACACGGAACCCACGACTTTACTTCCCTTCCAAAGGAAGCAATCGTCAGGATTTTTTACTATTTAAAAAAAACCGTCGATCTCGCCGGGTTCGAACTTGTGATCTTCGTTACCAATGGCAAGCAAGGTAACCACTAGTCTACCTGGATCAACTAAAAATTTCGAACATATGCACTACTCTAAACACGGTTTAGACAAATTATTTTATTTTTAAACAAGTTAGTAATATTTAGTTTATATAAATATTGAAAGATTATAACCCATCCATAAATATACGGACACATTTAACGGAAATCAATTGTCCGTTAAATTGGCAATGTATCCTATACGATTTAATGTTTTTAATATTTGGGGATTCTATGCCACCATGCCATCAACATAAATTCAAATAAAAAAACACACAATTTATTGTAGGCCTACCAGTATCTGAAAAATTACCTGAAAGAAATATTATGTTGATTTTTCCCAAAAAATATGAAAAATGCTTTAAAATAAAGTGAAAGTTGAACTCAAGCTAACCTAAAATCAGCATATTTGCAATGTAAAATGTGTATTAATCATTGCTCAGGCAGGTAGTCAACTTATCACAAAAACCCGCTAACAAAAAGTGAAAGCTAAAACTAATCTAGTGTACTAACTCGCTCATTTTCTCATCCTAAACTTGTTCACTAATGTATATGGACTTTTGGGATAGAATTCCCTTATATGTGAGCAAACATCTTAGAATTGGCTCCAAGCGGGAACATGTGTTTATCACATTGGCCAACACAACGCTAAAAGTCACTTGTTCTCCAATTGAATATTCACTGGTGGCACGGTGGCATATAATAGCTTTAATATTTTTAATAAACAGTAAAAATGAACGAATAAACTTATTTTAAATTTGTGTCGAAATACACAAAAATAACTTAGTGTTATGCAAGTTATCGTTTTCACTGCAGTCGGACAATTTAAATAACTGTCACGATAAATTAGTGTTTTGGCAATTTAATGTTTTAAGGGTTATTTGTAAAACGGATATATTATTGCTTCATAATATCAGGTGCTCAAGATGTTTAAAAGATATAGCACACAATATCCGATGCACTTTCTTCATAACTTATTCAATAATTGTATGAACACAGTAAACAGAGAAAGAAGTATAAAAAGTATAGGTTATACCACTAAAAACAAAATGAAATACAAGTATCTTGCACAACAATTTCAAAAAACTAATACTGCACATGTCAACCACATGGATTCTTGAATCAATGAATGAACGTCATTAAAAGTTGATGATGTAATAATTAGAGATGTACTTTACTGTATCTCAGTATGGGGTAAGACATTCAACACAGCCAAGAAGTCTTCAGTTAGACATTTGTTCAATAGACTAAAAAGATTAGATGGAGATGTCGAGAGTATCCCAAATTAAACAAAACACATTAATCACAAGGTCTCACCTTGATAGCAAGTGAGATAGAGAAGAAAATCAGAGATGAGACAATCTCTCCTTGCCCAGGAGTTTCTTAACTCCTGAAGTGTATTATCGACTTGTAATTGGCTGTCAAAGCAGCAGCCATTAGCTGCCGGGTCGGGCATAGCGATCGTTACCGGAATGTTTCGCGAACTCTACTGAGAAACTTCAATGCCAACCCCATGCCACTAAATATAGCCCGCGCACACTGGCTGTTGCTTCATCTACACTTGTAGGTGGCATTCCACCAAAATACACAAATAGCATATTTTCATTTTATTACACTTCTGAAAAATATACAACAATTCAATAATGTTTATATTAATATTGTTCTAATAGTCATTAGAAGAGTCAGAAATTTTACGTAATAAATAGAGCAAGGATTTTTATGTATAAAAGTTAAGATTGCAACATAGTATAATGAGAAGTTAGAGTTCTGACTGTCGTTTGTTTTGGTTTCACTCACAAACAGTTGAGTAATACTGTATAATAAGTTAGACTTAGTACTGTCTTTTATTTTGGTTCCACACACACAAACAGTTGAATAATATATACTATCTGCATTGCAATCTTATCTTTTATTACATAAAATCCCTAGCTCTAGTAATAAGATATCCATCCATAGTAATTCTGCCCGAGGACAGGTCTTTCATTGCAATCATAGCATGTCCATGCTATGCTTTGCAGCTTTAGTAGGGAATTGTAGGTGCGGTAGCTTCCCGTTGCTTTCCACACAGATGAAGGATGATGGATGATGATGAGGGCTGGATGTTTTTTTGGGACCGTTGGGCCCTAAGCTTCCTGCCATTTGTCCTACAGGTGAAGAAAAACCCCCGAAAAAACAACCTCACCCAGGAGCATGTCCCGACCGAGAATCGAACCCGGGCCCGCTGCGTGACAAGGCAGCACGCTACCTCGAGATCACAGCGGTGGACATTAATACGATATAAGGCTTTTAAAATTTAAAATACCCAATGCCGCTAATAATATACAGAATTTTAATTTCAAAATATCAATAAGTAAAACGAAAATCTTAGCTTTTAAAGGATCAGATACCGTAAGAGCTAAAATAATTCTGGAGGGGAAACCCGTTGAACAAGTGAAACATTTTATATATCTGGGTTATGAAATCTCCTATTTTAAAAATGAAGATCTTTTTAACAAACTTAATAAATGTAATTATATATGTGACACAATTAAGAGAATATTTAAAAATACAAGATAGGAAACAAAACTAAAATTTTATAAAGCAGTGGCAGTCCCCTTCTGTTGTATGGTAGTGAATTTTGGGGTTTTAACTAAAAGAGAGGAGAAGCTCATAGAAGCAGCTGAAATGAGATTTCTGAGAAGTCTAGCTGGCTGCAAACTTCTAGATAAAAGAAGAAGTGAAGACATTAGAAATGAGCTAAATATTTTTAAACCTTCAGATAAAATAAAATAGTATAGAAAAAACTGGAAAGAACTTGTACAAAGAATGAAAGATGAACGCATACCAAAAATTGTACTTAATTACAAACCAAAAGGAGACAAGAATGTTGGTGGACCGAAAAACAGATGGATTCAACTTTTTGAATGAGGATCTATGAGACCGGAACAAGCCACATGGGCTTAATCCGTGATTGATAATGATGATAAAATTATCCAATGACAAAAGCCCTCTTTACAAAATCACTATTGACAATAGTCATAAAAAGAAGATGAAACATTGCTTTCAAAAGGCCTATTTAAAAATTATACAGCTAATAGTGGAGGAAGACGGAGAACATGGTAATAAATTTATAATTTTAAAAATTTTATATAGTGAAATGCATCAACAGAGATTCATAAATGTTTGAACTATTATGATAAAATATAAGATTGAAATACAGGTAGTATGCAAAATATACGAGTATTATTCATCTGTTTGTGTGTGAAACTAAGATAAAAGACAGAAGTCTAAACCTTTCATCATACTATTAAACTGTTTGTGTGTGGAACCAAAACAAAAGACAGTCATACATAAGTCTAACATCTCATTACACTATGCTGCAACATTACCTTTTAGTACATAAATATCCTGATTCTAATCATTAGATTTTTTTTGGTTTATATTGGTTTTCCTTATTGTTTACCTTTTTTCTTTGTTTGTTTTACCTGTTTGTTAACTTTATTTAATTCTCACATAGACGCAAGGACAGGACACACACACACACACACACCCAGACCCAAGGTGGAGATTTAAAATCCCCTACCCCGCCAGGAATCGAACCCGGGTCGCCGGAGTGGACTACGCCACGGCGACGGAACAATTTCAAATACCAGTGTTTTACAAGAGAAATGATTTTCCTTTAAATTTATCACAGGTTGAATTCCAATTTTTTTCCGCCAAACATCTTCCTAACTCAATTTGTTTCAGAACGTAGTTGAATTTGAAAAAATATTTTAAAAGCTTTAAAAGAATCCGTTACACAGGAACTGCGTAAACTAAGCGAATTATTCATTAATTAAAATGTATGGTACTATTTTGCTGGTTTACGGAATACATTTGTTTTTTCAATGCCACGCACTGCACTTTTTGTTAAATTGGAGAAACTGAACTTCTCAAGCCAACTTATTTAAAAGTGTCGGTCTGCAGTGAAAACAAATTATGCATAACCGTAAATTATTATCTATTTACATATCGTTGTATGATTTGACACCAATTTAAATAATATCTACTGATTCATTTTCCATTAACTAACTCACTGGCACTATCGAACCCGTACGTACATTGCCGCGCGGACGTAAGCTCTCCACACATCCCTATCCTGAGCTAATGTTTTCCAATCATCCCCTGTATAATCTACTTCCCTCAAATCATGGTTAATTTTATTCTCCCACCTTATTCTTGCCTACAACTGGACTTCCTACAAGAAGCTTTCATGCCCCTCTTTCATTCCCCATTCGTGTCACATGTCCTGTCTATCGCAGTCTACGATACTTAAATTTTCTTATTATATTTGGATTCCTATAAAGATCATGTAGCTAACTGTTGTATAGTGTTCTCCATTCCCCTGTCTGTTTACCTCTCTGTGGTCCAAAAAGTTTCCTAAGAACGTTATTCCCAATTACTCGTAAGCTTTTCTCCTCCCTTAAAGGAAGGAGCTCATGTTTTGCATCCATTTTATTAAAATATTAAATAAATTAAACTGTGTTTCTTATGTGATACATTGCCAATTTAAGAGTTAAATATATTGAAGATGGATTTAAATTTCATTTTATATAACTAAACTCACTAATCAATCCATTAGGGTCATGGCCGCGCGCGGGATATAAGCCCTCTATACATCCCTATCCTGTGACCTGTTTTTCAATCGTCCCCTGTATAATCTACTTCCTTAAAATCATGGTTAATGTTATTCAGTAATTTTATAAGAAAATTATAAATTATATTTAAGCTCTAACGTGTACACAAATCGCCCAAAACTCTCCTTAATACCTATTGAAATTTAGATATATTCCAATTCAAGCTCTACCCCCAAAAAAAATAAACATTTGTAAATGGCAAATCCAAGGGACAGTCCTCCGGGGAGAGATTTTAAGCCGTGGGTCTCGTGACTGAAAAATTTTCGAGTTCGTAAAAGAACCTCAAGTCTAAATTAGTGTCTCTGAGTAAATTTTATCCAACCTACCCATCCAAAATAATACCTTAATTTCCCAACAAGGCATCTCATTGTAGCGATGCGCTGACCACATCCTATCGGGAGTTACTTAATCAAGCTAATTTAGTTAGTTTTTATCCATACAGATGTCAGCGAGAGATATGTAGTTAGCACATCGTCTCAAAGAGGCATATAGTTGGCAACTAAGTTGAAATACTTGGTTGGGAAAAGTCAATTAAATTTTGCCCAGAGGCTCTAATTTAGGTTTGATGTTCTTTTACGTGCACGAAAATCTTCAGACTAGAGAACCACGGCTTGAAGTCCCTCCAGGTGGACTTGTCTCTCATGTTTTTTCATCCTAAAATAATCCATCGACCCCTACCGGATTTGAACCCACCATCTTCTGGACTAGAGGCAAGGAACTTGACCCCTAGACCACCGAGGCAGATGAACACGCATATGGGTTCGTTTGTTTATTTGAATTTCTGGAAATATTATTTCGATTTATTAAGAATCTTGGTCTGCTGCAAATTTGTAGGACAGGCTTCGTCTATAGTCTTTTTCGAATACTTACGGTACTTGAAAAGTAGGACTTCGTATGCTCTCCGTTATTAGATATTATTATTATTATTATTATTATTATTATTATTATTATTATTATTATTATTATTATTATTATTATATTAATTTCAATAAAACAGAATATTTATCATCTACAATGCAAATGAATGTATGTTCGGAGATTGAAATGAGAAAATTCAAATATTTGGGATCAGTAATGGAATCAGAAGGAACAAATAATTCTATGATAAACAAAAGAGTAAGTCGAGAAAGGAAAACAATTGGAATGTTAAATTCGGTGCTGTAGAGAAGAAACATTCTGTACATAACTAAATAAACGTATTTATATTTCATTGGTTGTGACTATACTATTGTATACTCATAAACTATTAGTGCACCTTAACCATTGGTGAGAGAGATCGACTTTTGGAAGAGGGCTTCTAGAAATTCAAGAAGAGACAAAATTAAAAATACTAAAATCAGAGAAATAATAGATGTTCAAAAATATGTTCTACAAGTTATCGAAGAAACAAGACTGAAATGGTTTGGCCACGTAAAGAGGATATCAGATGACAGGATACCTAAGATGATATTACATTTTGAAGCTGAGGGCAACAGGAAAAAACGAAGACCGAAAGAGCAGTGGATTCAAGGAGTGCACAGGAATGTGGGGTCCAGAGGATTAACATAGAGTGTTGCAGAGAATAGGGATTTATGGAGGAGTAAAATTTACAATGGGTTGTAGGAAAGCTACTGTATTATAGAGATATTTCTAATAAAGAAAAGAATTATCATAAGTAATGCCACGAGTGATTTCCAAATTATCGATAAATTCACGACTCACGAAGTGAGGAGTGAATTTATCTAGAGAATTTGGAAATCAAGAGTGGCATTTGTTAGGACTATTTAACGAATAAAATTAAGCTGTTTACTCACAAATCATTATTTAACTATAGTTATTTTAAAATATTATACATTTAATGTAAACGGCGATGTTTGAAAACAAATGAGAAACGATAGGTACGCTTCTACTGCTTCATTTGTTTATCACTGCAACCAGATCATACTATTTATTGCCAAAGGAACGCAATATTGTAAGGAGGAGCCTTCTTTCAATATGGTAATTATAACACTGATAAATATTTGGTGAAACACGACTCTGATTGGTTGTAAAACAGAAATCATTGAAACGTGATTGGTCATTGACTCCCATTTGGGCATGAGTTAAATAGTCATCATCATTATCATTATTATTAGAGTTGGTTATTAAAGAGAAACGTGCTTAATTTAAAGAGAGATTGTTTGGCAAGAAGTCTTTAACATTTTGCCAATAATTTACATCAGCTGCCATCTATTTTGTTTACAAGAAAACCAAAATAAAATAAAGTCAAACAATGGAAGAATGTATTTTCTGCTAATGTATGGAATGTTTATACTAGTGTATTGAAAAAGAGTTAATATTTATACTTCTAAATTACATAACCTTGATACATAATACTTTTTTCTAGAGCAGTACGTACAAGAAAAACTTACACCTACATAAGACCTCGTTTCAAACATTTCATGCATTGTGACTCATTTCAACGCTTACTTTTGAATCTAAATGTTTTGATTTCCGCCTTTTGCGTCCAAGTTTTTAAATTTATTGCCCTCTTGGTATAAACTTTCTTTTCTTCGTAGTTTAACCTCCCTATGTAGGTATTTTTCCATGCCCCATCTCACAGGGACAGAGCCTATCAGGAGAGGATTCTTAATTTTGGATGTATGCTTCATAAAACAATGTCTAATGCTTGATAATATAAAAAAGCAACAGCGTAAAATAAGTGAATTCCACAGCCGAAATTATGGTCCGATTTTGCTGGTATATGGAATACGTCTTCTTTCGTTAATTAAATTCAATTTATTCAATTTCGTTGTGACAAAGAAAATAATAAATAAAATAAAAAATAAAAATAAAAACACGACAATCACTAGAACGAATTTTATACTTCGGCTTTCAGGTAAATCCCAACTTAAAATTCTCGAATTTCGAAGATTATTTGAGAATACCTCTCTAGTTTATTTTAATAGAAAATACTGAGTTTCGTTGAAAAAAAGTCGAAACTTTCAGCTGATAGAGCGATTTTTAAATTACCAGGTTACCCTCACTCCTATAGGCCGGTTACCGAACTCACCTTACTTTTCTTAATTGATTGCTACATACCAAGTTTGGTAACGAAAACACAAAAATTGCTGCCGCCAGAGCGTTAGCATATATACAATGTGCAACTAAATTCCTATTACAGACTTTAAGGAGTATAGTGGGGACTAAGATAGTTACGTTTATTGTATAGCTGGCTTAACTTGGCAGAGAGAGAGAGAGAGAGAGTGAGTGAGAGAGAGAGAGAGAGAGAGAGAGAGAGTTACAAGTCCAGATACAAAAGAAAGAACCCATCCTGTTGTCAGTTTTCCTCTTCCCCCATACCCTTATTAACATCTGGTGAAGAAAAACCGTCAACACTAGTGCGAGTGAGAGAAGTGAGTACAGTTGTCTCATTCTACAAATTTCTCGTAAAGTTAAACCATAGAGACTATAGGATAGGAACTCATGTCCTGAAAAGTACCGTTTTCCCGCTACAGGAACGCAAAATACCACAAAACACATTCAACTCTTCCGCATTTTCGATGCCAAAGACTGTGCACGTTCTCAGATTTGATCCCGTTAGATTACTACGTGTGGGATCCCTGATTTACGAGAGCCTTGTATCACCCGTGGAAGACCTAC
This sequence comes from Diploptera punctata, assembly GCA_030220185.1. NCBI lineage: Eukaryota > Metazoa > Arthropoda > Insecta > Blattodea > Blaberidae > Diploptera > Diploptera punctata. The sequence goes on from JASPKZ010005126.1 coordinate 18,806, forward strand.
TGACGAGGATTATGACTGCGGCGGATGTCGCAGGACCAAGGAATGGTGATCTTGTGTACCGAAGTTAAAAGAAATTGGGACTGAGATTAGACTCTGCAGATTCTTGAATTTTACAAATGGTATAAATGTAATCAAAAGTAGGTAAAGTGGCAAAAGAAAAAGCCGTTAAGACTTAAAAAAGTAAAAAAAAAAAAGATCAATGAACCAAAAAAAAAAAAATTTCGAAAAAGGTAAAAGGAACAAATAAATCCCACCATTTTCTGACCTATAATGGACCCAAAATATATTTATATCATGTTAGGCCTCGACTTCAGAGATAAAATAAAAAAGGTATATTTCCTCAACTTCCATGCCCTACTCATAACATGTAACTTCGCCCTACATATTTTAAGAAGACATGAAAACAAAGCACGATACATGAATGGAAGACAGTATTTTACGTACTTTGAATGATGGTTGCGAAATTCCGTAAATTATTCTAAAAAAGTAGAAAGAAGTAATTCGATACTGATCCAAAGTAAATCTGAAGTGAGATACAAGAAGGAGTATGTTGGATTTTGTTCTTGGAAAATAATGAACAATTTAAATGAAATGAACGAAGATATTAGGTTACCGTATATATTGGTATGTGTTGAAATCTAACATAGACTAAACTTTAAGGCTCAAACGGTCCCCGAACATCATATGGTCATCATAATCGTCATCATTCATTCTCGTCTTATATAAGTTTAGGATTAAGGACTCTCCTGACGCCCACCACCATCATCATCATCATCATCATATTATCGGAACAACGTAACCCTGCCTTCCAGGCTCCCAACCTCAGAAGTAGGTTACAATTACGCCAATTCTAGGAGAGAACATAAGAAATGTTGAAATCAAACCTGGGACATTGAACAAAAACATATTTGCAGTGATGTATTAGGATAATTTACTACAATCGTCCGTTGAATTATTTCCGATGATAGAAAATTATGATTTAATTTAAATATTATACTGACCACATCTTGTTAAATGTATGGTAAAATTAAGTAAATCATTCTCGTGATCCCAAGTTAATAATAATTCTCAGGAAATAATGCTGCCAATATGAGGTATGTGAGAACATACACCTGTTTTGTGTTCATTGAAAGGTTTATGTTTATAGTAACATGTGGTGAACGGGTTTTAAGAGTAAAAGATAAAGTGATCCCACTACAGGCCTCAGGAGGCCCTTGGGATAGTGGGAGGTTAAGGCTCCCACTTTTTTGGACAATCGGCTCTTGATGTCAGCCGGGTTACCAGCCCTGCGTCTGGTACTCATTTCTGTTAGAGGCTGAGTCAACCCCAGGACCATAGTGCCGCCAGAAGGTTTCGGTTAGTTTAAAAATCCTGCCCGACCGGGGCTCTAACCCTCGATCTACCGGCTTATAGCGTAGTGCCTTACCACTACGCTACGACTTTAAGAGTAAGCAACCATTATTTAAAGGTATCGGGTCTGAAATTACTGTTCTGGGATAGTATATATAGGCTACAGAGTATCTTTAATATTCGTATGTTGAAATAAGTTACCATATGCTACCGGTATGTGTTAATTTTTATGTTAGCGGAATTTGTCTGTAGGCAAGGGTTTTAGAACTGTAATAATTATCAAATTGGACATAGTATGATATAAAACATTGTACAAGCCATGTGAATAATTCCATGTTTAAACCTCGGACCACTTTCAATCTCGTAGCCCTCGAGAAAAAACATTCTTCATTTTGTCCTTAATAAATAAAATGCTGTTAACAGTGTATAATGTGAGAATCATGCTGTAAGTCTTAGCAAGTAACATAAAATGAAGGAAATGTAGTTTGGCAAGAAAATCTGAACGGTTTGCCAAATAGTTACGTCAACTACCGTCCATTTTGTTGTCTTAAAAACAAAATAAAAAGAAAAGAGGTAATCAAAAACTGAAAGAAGAACACATTTTATACGTGGTTCACAGACAAAGTGTTGTTTATTCTCTTATGCTTTAAGTAAGACTTATTTAGTTTCGTGTAAATAATTTATGATTACGAGTCTAGGGCTTTGAGTTCGATTCCCTGCAAGGTAAATGTAGGTATTTTGAGGAGAACCAAAATATTCTAATCGCTATTGTTGAATTCTGTTCATAAATGTATTGACTTAGGCTTTCATGGCTGGAGTTATTATGATGATCTTGAACTAGATTTCCGGGCTGTAGGCCGTGGTCTTGAGGCTTGAAGTTCCCCGACGTTTTCGCCAGAGACTGCGTCCGGCATCCTCGAGATCTCCAGGTTTACGCGCAAAAAAAAAAAATTGTGCACAGACTATATTGCCTAGGTAGTACAGTGGTTAGTGCACCAACGAGTGGAGCTAAAGTTCTTGGATAAAAATATAGATTAAAACAGGAATTTTTCTCTTTAGTTGTATTACTATGCAGGCGAACATATAACCTGAGTGCATTAATTTTAATATTACATTTATACGACTGCTAATAAACACTTTTGTTTATATACATGAACTATAATAGTTTGTTATTAACTAACTCACTGGCACTATGAACTGGTAGGTTCACGGCCGCGCGGACATAAGCTCTCCACACATGCCTATACTCTTTTTCAGTCACCCTGTATAATCTACTTCCCTCAAATCATGGTTAGTATTATTCTCCTACCTCATTCTTGTTCTACTAAATGGCCGTTTTCCCTCCGTTTCCTACAAGAAGCTTCCATTCACGTCATTCCCCATTCGTGCCGCATGTCCTGCCCATCTCAGTCTGCGCGACTTAACTGTTTTTACACGCTTTATATTAGCTTGACCTGTATCTATCTATCTATCTATCTATCTATATATCTATCTATCTATCTATCTATGTAACGGAATTTTTCAACGCGATTTTTACCCACTTAGAAACATTGGGTCGACTTGAAACTTTCCATACTTGTTAAGGACCCGTGACAATACAATAATTTCATATTTTGTTTCTAAAATCCTGGTCAGAATCATCCGAAAATAAAAAAAAATGAAAACTGGTATAATAGGTTGCGGATTTGTCGAGTTTTTAGTCAATCGTTTGTAAGAGCTCAGTTGGTAGAGGAGTGAACTCTTAGTGGTATATAATTTCAGTAATCCATAGGTCGCTGGTTCAAATCCGGCTGGGAGGGTTTTTTTATAGAAGAATATTACTTTTAGCTCATACTACAATAGTATCGAATTTAAAGATATTTACATTTTTATCTTATTCTGTAAAATATTAAAACTAAAAAATAAGAAATAAATAATAGTTTTTAAAAAAAACTAAAACATCACGCTTTATTAGAAAACTGAACTAAAAAAATGAAAAATAATTTTAATTTCCAACACGCTTGGGATAAATAATTTTACCATCAAAAGCGTGGGGTGCCCTTGTTTTTACATTTTCTTCTTAGAGACTTTACGTTTACCAATATCTGTTTATTATCAAATAGATTAATTGATAAAGAGCACCTCACGGTTTTGATGGTAAAATTATTTATCGCAAGCGTGTTGGAAATTAAAATTATTTTTCATTTTTTTAGTTCAGTTTTCTAATAAAGCGTGATGTTTTAGTTTTTTAAAACTATTATTTATTTTATTATATCTGGTTTCCTATAAATATAATGTAGCTCACTATTTTGAAGTCTTCTCCATTCGCCTGTCTCTATTTGGTACAAACATGTTCCTAAGAACTTTACCCTCAAATATTCGCAATATTTTCTCCTCCATTAAAGTAAGAGTCCATATTTCTCATTCATATAATATACTAAGGAGCATAACAATTTCAATTGTTTGTCATTGTTATTAGTATTACTAATGTAATCTTTAAACTGAGCAGCCTTTGGGCTAGTGGTCAAAACGTCTGACTACAGTTCATGGATTCCCGAGCTAGTTCCCGTTCAAACCACAGGAAATCATAGGAAATTATTACCGCGGTCGCCCATGATCAGAATTTAGATAATATTAGATTTAAGTTTTCTCCTGGTGCTATATTGTTATTCATCACCTATCATATCATCGTGGTAACGTAACTCCTCCTTCCAGGGGTCCTAACTTAAGAAGTGGATTCCGCTATGCTAGATGATAATAAATACCATGTCATAAAGACAGTCTGGTGGCATTGGCAAAAAAAAAATCACATCTACTATGTAGCATAAAAAAGGTTGTTCATAAAACTACTTCATGAGAATAATGCTTTTGAGAAGAATTTTACAGGACTATTTAACTCATGCCCCAAATGGGAGTCAATGACCAATCACATTTCAGTGATTTTTTTATTTATAACCAATCACAGTCGGGTTTCGCCTAGAATTTACCAACTAAAGTTTATCATAATAAAAAAGCGCCTCCTTTTTAACATTCTGAATAGGTCATAGCATTATTTTGCAGTGACTGACTCTCTCAGAAATACGGCTACCAGATTGTATATATAGTGCATGGATGTCAATACATAGCGCATGCGGGAGTTAATATAAAACATTTGTAGCAATTGATTATACCACAAAAAAAACGCTGTTTGCACTTTCTTAAATGTATTTTTTCCAGGTAATAACATTCCAGAAAAATATAATTGTTATATTTACATCATACGACATCAGAAATGAATTAATATATAGTTTGATGTGTTTCATTTTTTCTCCACTAGAGTCAATTCTTACAATATTGCGTTCCTTTTGCAATAAATAATATGATCTGGTTGCAGTGATGAACAAAAGAAGCAGATGAAGCGTACCAATTGTTCTCATTTGTTTTCAAACATCGCCGATTACATTAAATATATAAATATTTTAAAATAACTATATTTAAATAATGATTTGTGAGTAAACAGCTTAATTTTAATCGTTAAATAGTCCTAAAATATGCCACGAGTGATTTCCAAATTCTCTAGATAAATTGGAAATCACTCGTGGCATTATTTATGATTATTTGATTCACACACTAGCATCATTGAATATCGGTCAATTTATTTACAGCCTGCATCTATTTGCACTAATTACGGTCGACTGTACCGAAATATTATCCAGATGTAATGGTAATGTATGATTCTCAATAATTGGTAGCAAATAGCAATAACTGACTCGGAAATATTATAAATTGTAAGTTACAAATCACAGAAGGACTTTTACAGAAATATTGTTAAGAGTCCGTAATAATTTCGAACTCTGGGCTACACATTTACATTTTAATCACATAAGGACGTAGAAGATCTCCCTGAATGAGTGATGAGTTTAACATTTCCAGACCACGTGAATATCTAAGGTCGAGAATACCTCCCAGGCAACATGAGCATTTAATGGTGAGTATGTGTTTAAAAGAAGTGCAAGTTGCGCAATAGCATATTGTTTAGGGAGGGTCGAGGGTACTTTTCAAGATGGGGTTCAGATTTTTAATCAGTCTAGATCTTTCATGGTAAAAACCCTGTGCTCAACTCAACAACTAACGTTTTTCTCTCATAATACAGAAAAAATAAATTTACAATTCGCATTTCCTCTCCTTTCAGAAATCAAATAATAATGGTTTAATTATCAACTTATAATTGACATTATTAATATAGGTTTTGTCATTCTCAGATTCACCAAAATATTAAAGTGCATTTTGTTATAAAATTCTGTTATAAATCTTATTCTTCTTCTTCTTAAGCTTAATTTTGTAGGATTTGCATCCAGTTTATTTCCAAAATCACCCTCGGAGGAAGATGTATTGGATGTGCATTCACTGTCTATCCATCTCTTGGCTGGTCTTCCTCTTGTTCTTCTCCCGTCCATTGGTCTATCTTCTTTAGCTCTTTTTGCAAATCGGGTTTCTTCCATTCTTTCTATATGACCTTTCCAATATTTTCGTCTATCTATAATAAATTTGGTTATGTCTTGAATATGACATTTGTCCTTAATTTCTGTGTTGTGTATTTTATCAAATAATGAATAGTTCTTAAGATTTTCATTTCACATGTGATTATTATTACTTACTTACTTACTCACTGGCACTATCGAACCCGTAGGTTCATGGCCGCACGGACATAAGCTCTCCATACATCCCTATCCTGAGCTAATGCTTTCCAATCATTCCCTGTATAATCTACTTCCCTCAAATCATAGTTAATGTTGTTATCCCACCTCATTCTTGGTCTACCAACTGGGCGTTTTCCTTCTGGCTTTCCTACAAGAAGTTTCCATGCACGTCTTTCATTCCCCATACGTGCAACATGTCCTGCCCATCGCAGTCTACGGGACTTAACTGTTCTTACTATATCTGGCTTCCTATAAAGACCATGTAGTTCATTGTTATGTAGTCTTCTCCATTCACCTGTCTCTTCATCTCTCTTTGGTCCAAAAATTTCCTAAGAACTTTATTCTCAAATACTCGTAATCTCCTTTCCTCCCTTAAAGTAAGAGTCCATGTTTCGCACCCATATAATATAACTGGTAGAATAATAGTTTTATATATTTTCAGCTTAACGTTTTTTGAAAGGAGTTGGGACATCAAGAGTCTCTGCAATGCATAATAGCATGCATTTCCAGAATTGAGCCTATGTTTAATTTCTTTGTGCATCTCATTCCTATTTGTGATTATTGTTCCTAGGTATTTGAATTCAGCCAATTCCTCAAAATTTCCCTCATTTGTCATTAGCTGTCCATTTCCATTATATAATGTATTTCTACGTGTGACCATATATTGTTTAGTTTTTGTTGTATCAGCCCTAGTTTCTGCTCCATGTACGATAACTGTCGAACTATCGTTTTGTATAGGCTATGCGGGTTTTGCTTTCTATTGACATATGTTTCTTGCGCCAAATTAAATCTTTTATATATCCTGATATTTGTGCTGCTTTACCAGCTTGTTTCTTTAACAATCAAGTCACTTAAATACCTCATTGGTACTTATTGCTGCTTCTTCTGAAAGACAACACGAATTTCAGGCGCAGACATAGATAACGGGACTTAATTATAAAGTTGAGTACACACACACACACAAACACACACACACACACACACACATATATATATATATATATATATATATATACCGTGTCCCATTCAAAACTCCCACATTTTCGTCGATCACATCTCGCAAAGTATAGAGAATTAAGAAATGAGGTTGGTATTAAAACAAAGATAAACTCAAATAATTTTTGTTATCGTTATTTTCAGTTTTCATCTATCGCAAGTTGGACAGTATTGGCGACTACTTAGTAACGCACACAAACTGCTTTGTGGTAAAACATGATACGGTTTTGTTAATCGGCACAATGTAAGGATCTGGCGTTTGCAAAATCCACATTAAGTGAAAACGTCCGGGATAGCCCAAAAATAAACGTTTGGTGGGTCCTAATAAAGAATAGGATTATCGGCACTTTTTTCTTCCACGAGAAGTCAATAATTGGCAGATATACCAAGATATGTCGGAACAGTTCTTGTACCCTCGAGTAGCTGATCTGCAACCCCAAACAATCTTCCAGCGAGACGGAGCCCCACCATACTGGAGCCTGAATGTTCGGAATTCCCTCACAGAATCCTTCCCAGATCGCTGGATAGGACGCGGCGGACCAGTTTGCTGGCTACCACTTTCGCCAGATATTACTTCACTGGACTTGTCCAAATCTGCACCTCCAGTTTATTCCTTTCCCAATTCCTCACTCCTAGAATCTTCTTTGCAAACTCGTCCACAACTTCAATCCATGTATTCTTCTGTCTTTGCACTATTATTTTATCCCCTATGGTTGTATAGCGAATCTTTCTTGGGTTACGTCCATTCCTCGTGAGACGAACATGCCCAGCCACTCAAGTCTTTTTTATTTAACCATCATAAAAATACATGGTTCCTTACACAGCTCATACAGTTCCTATTATAAATACTTCTCCATATGTTACCTTTCTTAATCGGTCCATAAACCCGTCTTAAAATGTTTATTTCGAAGGTGTTTATTACATTTTCTTGCAATGTATTAAGAGTGCATCTCTCACAACCATAATACGAGGGCGGATCGGAAAGTAACGGACAATAATTTTTTTTTCTGCCTTGGTATTACAGCTAGAATGTTGAAATTTCACAGAGATATAGTTTGAAGTTTTCACTACAGATGGTATTTTTTTCTCAGGTGCACCTCTTGCGAGAGAAGCTTGAACTATGCAACAAAGATGGCGCGCATCTACAGTCGTCCACAGGGCGGATCGGAAAGTAACGCACAATATATTTTTTAAAAGTTTAATAGTAAAAAAAAAAGAAAAAAATCACAAATGAACTTACATCTTTTACCTACTTTTCGACATAGTCACCAACTTTCTCAATACATTTTTCCCATCGTGTTACCAGTTTCAATATGCCCTGTTCGTAGAAGTCCGTTTGGCTGGAGTGTAGCCATCTGCGCACTGCTGATTTCACTTCCACATCTGTCTCAAAGCGTTTGCCGGCCAGGAATCACTAAGGCGAATCACGTGGCGAATCACTAAGGTTCACGCGTCCCTCTTGGAAGAATGTGCACCACCTGGAGACATTGCTACGGTCCATACAATCATCCCCATACACGCCACGCATGTCCCTGTGAATTTCACTGGGTTTATGCCCTTTGGCCCACAAAAATCGAACAACACTTCTCTGTTCCTCACAGGTGGACGACTGTAGCATGCGCACCATCTTTGTTGCATAGTTCAAGCTTCTCTCGCAAGAGGTGCACCTGAGAAAAAAATACCATCTGTAGTGAAAACTTCAAGCTATATATCTGTGAAATTTCAACATTCTAGCTGCAATACCAAGGCAGAAAAAAATTATTGTGCGTTAGTTTCCGATCCGCCCTCGTACAATACTGGTTTTAAAATATTTCTATATACTTTAGTTTCGTTATTTGATGTATATATTTTCATTTAAAAGCTGATAACAGGGAGAAGTAAGTTTGGTTTACTGTATATATTCTCCCTTTAATTTCTTGGCATTCAGCTCTATCTTTGTGAATCATGGATCCCATGTTGGCGTATTTTTCAACGGCTTCTATATTATCTTCAACAATTTTTATATTTGTAGGGTGTGATTCGGAGATTGTATCATCATTTTTTGTTTTATGTGTGTTCTCTTCCAAATCTATTGTTGTTGCTACAGATTTAATTTCTTTATAAGCTTCTTTAGCTGATGGTAATGTTCTCGAGATTATTACTAAATCATTTGCATATGGCATAACTTGCATTGATTTATATGCTATTGTGTTATTAATATCTATATCTTCTTCTTCTTCACTTCACGGGCTAGGCAAAATGCCTGTTCCGCCTCACAGTTGTTCTGTCCATCTTTTCACTGGCCTTCCCACATTCCTTGAACCTCTTGGCTTGTAGTTGAATGCTGCTCTTGGTAATCTTGTTACATTCATTCTTTCCACATGTGCAAACCATTTCTCTCTATATTCTCTGATTTTCTCATCCAATGGATATATATTTAACTCTGTTCTTATATCTTCATTCCTTATGATCCAATCTTGTGCAGCCTTTTGTTCTTCTAAGGAAGTTCATTTCTGCACTTTGTATTCTACTTTGCAATTTTTTGGTCATTACCCAAGTTTCGCTCCCATAAAGTAATGCAGGAACTGCCAATTTTTATAAAACTTCAATCTAGTATCTCTTCTTGTTTTATTCTTTAATGCGTTATGTATAGTTCCGCATATCATTTGAAATTTCGACAGTTTCATGTGTATGTCTCTTTCAGTTTTTGTGTTGATGGTAAAATTACAACCCAAATAATTAAAATTTGTTACTTGTTCCAGAGGTTTAAAATGCCATTATTTTTGTTTTTTCTTTTGATATTTTGAAATTATATTCTTGGCATAACTGATTTAATTGATGTAAAGAGTACTGCAAATTATTTTCATTTTCTTGAATAATAACCACATCGTCAGCATACATTAAAACGTTTAATATTTTAAAACGGTCCATTCTTATACCTATATTAACAATACTTTTCCAATTCTGGATGATGTCATTAATATATAGATTAAAAAAGGGTAGGTGATAAACTACATCCTTGTCTTACACCTCTATTTATTAAAATAGCTTCGGTCTTTGATGTGCCTATATTTATTATAATTTGAGACTTTACATACAAGCTTTTTATCACATAAATTAATTTTGCGGGGTAGCCATGTATTTCCATTATTTTCCATAGCTTATCTCTATCAACACGATCAAATGCCTTCTCAAAATCAAAATATCTATATCAATTTATATTATTATGTACTCCATTTAGAGATTAAATAAAGGTGGAACCGATCCGTCGCCATTTTTTAATCCTTGATTTGTGCTAAACATTTTTGTTAACTCATTTTGAATTTTAACTTGTATAGTTTCCTTCATCGTCGTGTTTATTAATCTATCTAATTTAGGCATATACTATGTGGTGTTAAAATGAATTCCAGTTTATTTCTTCTTCTTTCCGATTGCAGTACAAGATTTTCATGATTTACGAACCTGTAGTGTTGACACAATTGCAAAAGTACCAATGGACATGTTGGACAGTACGTGACGCTAAATCTAATACAGACTTGATATTGTTGACGTTACCAATGGTGCACATATTGTGGCAATTCATTCACACAGCCTCCTGTGTAAATCTAAATAAATCCCTATCGGCAATAATAATCAGATGAAATTATAATATCATTTAATGAAGCAGTTACTGGACTTAGGTCATATTTATATTCAAATTGATCAGGGAAGCGAGTGGAACCTGATTATGTAGGAGCAAAGGCCATATAAAATGATCCAAAGAAGTCAGCATCAATGTAATTAAATTATTAGTTATTAGAGAGGATTGACAACTCAGGTAATGTAACCCTTTCTTTTGTGAAGACGGAAGTGGCTGACACATGATAATAACTTACTAATGACAATAATCCTTTGCTCGACAGATTGAGTAGAGATATCTTCTAAGCCTCCAGTTAACTGATTTAGCGTGTGATAACCATAACCCATTAGCTAATGTACAAGCGGGGGTTTTACCCTGACACAAACTACGTTAGCAAAAAAGTGTGGGAACATGGCAAGTTTCTAGCGTCGGAAGCCTAGGAAAAAACCCAAGCCTAAGAAGAAAAAGCCAAGCCTAGCTAATGTTTGTGACCAGACTGTACGTGAAGCCAGCACGGGAAAAAAAAAAGGTCCAACCTCTGAAGGCGTAAATCGCCAATAATAAATTTGTAACACCCCCGGAATCAAAATAGGAGGGCGCATTAACCAATTATATGTTTCGTTATATGTGCCTAAGCACTGACCTTAGGTCCACTTGATCGAGGTAGTGGGAGTAACCAATTTACCTATAGGCGAGAGAGGCTTCTCCTCGTCACTTCTCGTAGATAATTTCATCAACTTGCTGCTCGTAGAAAAACTACATCAAGTCACTTCTCTAAAACACTTCGTCAAGACAGTTAAATAAATTCACTTCGTATAGACAATCACTTGCAGTGTATAAAAGTTAAGAATAAACTACTTTTACCAGAACTTCTTTGCACATTAATTCTGCCCGACGAAGTCCTCGTGGAATCCCGAGATAAGAACCTCAACTCTACCGAATACCAACCTGAGCAACCTAAGTTCTCACACATGGAGAACTCCTTCAGTATTCCTAGTGTCACTAAATCCAATCTTTACCTCTTTGCCCAACAGTAACCCTTCTCCATATTGGCTCCCTAACGTGCGGGCAGAATAGGTCGTAAAGTAATACACGAATAGAAATCAACGGCAGAACGACTAAGTCCCACGAACACGAGGCAACCAGGACAGAGAAGATGACGGCAACAAGCAGGCAACCCTGGATGCGGAACGAGAAGACAGCGACTGAAGGAAGGATGCAGTAAGTGACACAACAGCAGAATAAGCATTTTCTTTACTTTTTACATATATCTGTGTGTATTTATGTTGTTAAGAAGTAGGAATAGAAAGAGGCAGGCAAATAAAGATAAAAAATGGATAGGAAACACGAAGAGATTAGGGAGAAGGCTTGTGGGCAACTGATTGAAGGAGAGAACGAAATCGTAAGGATGGGAGAGGATAACGAAGATGGCAGAGAGAACTTAGAGCAGAGCACAGGGGAAAGTAGTGAAAGCAACGCAGGAGCAGAAGCTAGAGGGGAGAGTAGAGGACAAGGGAAATCCAAGCACCGACACCATGAAATACATGGAAATGCTAATGTCGAGAATAGAGGAGATGGATAGAAGTAGGAAAATGGATTTAGAGGAGATGGATAGAAGTAGGAAAATGGATTTAGAGACGATAGATAGAAGTAGGAAAATGGATTTAGAGACGATAGATAGAAATAGGAAAATGGATTTAGAGGCAATGCAGAGGAATATGAAACGGGAACTTGAAACTTGGAGAGGACAGATGGAGATAAGCAGGGAAAAGGATGTCTTTACGTTGAAAGAAACATTAAGGGATGAGATGGGAAAAAATAGAGAGATGCTAGAAGCGAAAATAAATGAATCGTCAGCGTGTGTAGAACTAAAGATAAATAAAATGGAACAAAAACTTATTAAAGACTTAGAGAAAACAGAAAACAGGGTAATAAGTCAAATGAGAACAGAGATGAACAACAGTATAATAACGTTACAAACTAACTTAGGGGGAGAAACAGGAGGAATTACAAGGGGAAATAAAACGAGTCGACAAGAATGTGCTCTGTAGGTTGGAGAACGCGGACAAAAGGGTGAATGATATGTGTGTTATCTGTACAAAAGCTAGCCGACGAACAAGAAACACTAAAACTCCAAGTAGCTCAGAAAATTGTTGAGCAGGATAAACGCTCAGAAATGATCGAAACAATAGTGGATTCTAGATTTAATGAGTTAGGCACTAATATAGAACAGAAAGTGAATAATGAAATCAGCAAACTAAATGAGGAAATAAGCGTCCTCACAGAGAAAATTAATAGCGGATGTCAAAAAGATAGGACTCCGGAAAATGAATCACAAGCGTCGGATAGTGTTTCTTGGACGACGACTAACCACAAAGCACGTGCGCATACAGAAGTACTAGGGAACCAGGAGATCGCTAGTAGTTCTGTGGTGCATACTAATGTAAGCGAACCAGATAGTATACACGGGTCAGCACCGTACTACAATTCCTCTTTCATTGATATCCCATTGCCGGAATATAACGAAAGTGAAACAAACCCCATCCAGTTCATTGAAGAACTGGAAAACTATTTCAAAATTAAATGTGTCCCGAAACACTTGTATATGTATATTGTTAAAAAGTGCCTGAAAGGCAACAGTCTTATGTGGTTCGAGGTTACTTTATCCACTGATGCTCCATACGAGACATTTAAGCAAACATTCCGTAACAAATTTTTTAGTACGAGAAACAAATGGATATAAAATACGAGATACGCAATGGGACATATGATAAGAGGAAAAACTTGACGTACAGCGAGCATTTTCTGGCCTTGGCTAAAAAAGCCAAACTTATCTCACCGAGTTACCCTGAACCGGAATTCGTACGAACGCTAATCAACCATTATCCGCAGGCAATTAGGCACAGCTTGCTAATCGCGCGCGTTAGCACATACGACCAAATTATAGAAATGCTAACTATCCTGGAAGCGGGCGACAATAGGGGTAATAATCAAAGTGGAAATAGGGAAGGAGGAAATAGCAGGGAAAATACGAGTAGGAACAACTCGAACTCCGGACCTAACCGTTCAGACGAGAGGGGGGCAGCCGCGCCCGACATACGGAAGAACAATGACCACTATCGAGGAGAGGACAGGAGATTTAGTAATATGCAGGGTAACAATAGACAATACAGGAACGAGAATAGGGACAACAATGGTTATGGTAGAGGGTACAAGGATCTCAGGAGGGACCAGAGGGGTAAAGAACCTAGGGTCAACATGATAAACATAGGAAGGAGTGCAGAGGGCCCACGGAACCAGATTTATGGAAATGTAAGGGACCATAGATACATTCCAGCGCAGAGGGGATACGATTATGACCGTACATGCACAAGGCCAGGAAATGAACAACGTACTAATCAGGTATATGTAAGCGAGGACCTGGATAGATGTGAATAAATTACCATGCGAGTGTTCAGAGTTTGTTTGCGTGGAGCGTAGTATCGCAAAATATGTATATAATAATAGTACAGGAGGCCTTTGCGAGTCAACAGACTGTGAAATTAGACACTAATAGTATTAAGGGTAGATAGACGGACAGTGAAAATGACACTCGAAAAAAAAGGGAGAGATTTTTACACGTAAGAATGACAACGGAATGGATATATTACGTATGTATGTATGTCTTGCATTGTACTATATTGTATTGTGTGCACAGGTAGGCACTACCGTGATTTTGGGCACGAGATAAATGTCCATGTAAACGCTGAAATTATGCAGTACCCAGGTAAGGAAGTGGTTATATACCGACAGAAATTTGATATAACATACAAAAGGTACAAACATATAAGCTCTACATAATCCCCAAACAAAATTAAAAACAAGACCTGATAAATTATACTTAAATGCATGAACCAGTTTTCACGGGATTCGAACTCAATACTAGCTGAGATTAGGACATAAATGAAAAGTATTAGTGAAAAAAAAAATAAATAAATGTTGTAAGGTAAAATACCAAATATAATCAGTAATTAAAATAAATAACACTAATAAAGTGATTAAATAGGCCTAGATTAAAACGCTAATCGCGAGAGGAGGAAAGGGCACAATGACTGCGAAAAAAAAAAAAAAAGTGAAATGTCGATTTAGATATCAATCGTGATAATACCCCCATATTGATGGATGGATATAATTAATTGAATTAGCGCGAATACCTAACACATGCATGTCCACTTTCAGCTAAGATTGAGGGTGATTAATAAATTGTTGATTTGAACTTAACGATGGAGAATGGATCTATATTTTTAAATGTTTTAACCCAATCGCTCGAGCAGAAAGCTGCAGTATCTACTTAATCCAGTAAATGTTAAAATGAGCCCAGGTAGGCCATTGTCATTGTTTAATACATAGGTAATTGAAGAAAAACTTGTACAACAATCTGAATACGAATAATATCGTGATGATTATGATTCTTTTGTCTAAAATAACAATCAGACAGCGTAAACATAGGAGCTAATGAGACAGGGTGAAGCTCAATGCACCTTAATTGAAAGGCCGAGTGGCGGTGTGAACCTATAAGGCGTGAGGAATTTATTTGTTGATTATATTTACAGAATTTGTATTCGATGTTAATAATGAGATGAGATGAAGTCATGATCGCTGATGGAAGCGAATGTGACAATTTGTGCGAATTGTATTCGATGTTAATAATGAGATGAGATGAAGTCATGATCGCTGATGGAAGCGAATGTGACAAATTGTGCGAATTTGTATTCGATGTTAATAATGAGATGAGATGAAGTCATGATCGCTGGTGGAAGCGAATGTGACAATTTGTGCGAATTTGTATTCGATGTTAATAACGAGATGAGATGAAGTCATGGTCGCTGGTGGAAGCGAATGTGACATACTATGCGATTCTGTATTCGAAGGAAATGATTTTGCACGCTTAAGAAAATAACGTCGTTTGGCCGAGCAATGATATAGCCAGCTATGCTTCGGCAGAGTAAATGGGCCGAAATATGTTGAGAATAAAATATTAAGAATCATGAATATTTCATGGATTAATAATCATGATGAATTCGTATGTATGTAATACCTATGGGAAAATATGAGATCAGGGTGTAATACTATCAATAATAATTGTTTATAACGATAGCACAGCTGCTTAAACGCGATATTCTAGTATTTTGATCGCAAACATATGATCCATGTAAATAAGTCTTATTGACTCAATTTAAATTAAATTTAGCAAAACTGAAGTATTATTCGACATATGGTTTGAAGTAGACAAAACTGGTTCATCGCAAATGAATTCCCAAGCTGTAGACGCACATTATAATGTAGGTAGACATTAAGGTGTAAATTAAATAGAAAATAAACAGTTACACATGAAGGAGCAATTTATGCTATACTGGTATTCAACTAAATAGTTTTGAATGGTAATTGTATAAGCATGAATGGTTTGAGTAGACCACCAAATATATATTAAGGGTGTATCTTTTTTTTCTTTATGAATATTTATGTATGTCTATATTGCAGAAAGTGAGTCTATTTAACCTCAAAGAACGATCCCAGGTAAAAGGGATACATACAGTGTTTACAATCTGAACATAATTGACGTGCTGGCAACACTCTCAGGATTAACGTGCTCTTACCAAAATATTATAGCCATTTTTTTTAAAGGGCCACTATAGCTATGATGCTAGCATTATATTATGCGAGAGGATTATAAACAAATGAAAAAATCCCTTGATTTTTCCATTTGAGTATAGGGCATTTGTGGCAATTCATTCACACAGCCTCCTGTGTAAATCTAAATAAATCCCTATCGGCAATAATAATCAGATGAAATTATAATATCATTTAATGAAGCAGTACTGGACTTAGGTCATATTTATATTCAAATTGATCAGGGAAGCGAGTGGAACCTGATTATGTAGGAGCAAAGGCCATATAAAATGATCCAAAGAAGTCAGCATCAATGTAATTAAATTATTAGTTATTAGAGAGGATTGACAACTCAGGTAATGTAACCCTTTCTTTGTGAAGACGGAAGTGGCTGACACATGATAATAACTTACTAATGACAATAATCCTTTGCTCGACAGATTGAGTAGAGATATCTTCTAAGCCTCCAGTTAACTGATTTAGCGTGATAACCATAACCCATTAGCTAATGTACAAGCGGGGGTTTTACCCTGACACAAACTACGTTAGCAAAAAAGTGTGGGAACATGGCAAGTTTCTAGCGTCGGAAGCCTAGGAAAAAACCCAAGCCTAAGAAGAAAAACCCAAGCCTAGCTAATGTTTGTGACCAGACTGTACGTGAAGCCAGCACGGGGAAAAAAAAAGGTCCAACCTCTGAAGGCGTAAATCGCCAATAATAAATTTGTAACACCCCCGGAATCAAAATAGGAGGGCGCATTAACCAATTATATGTTTCGTTATATGTGCCTAAGCACTGACCTTAGGTCCACTTGATCGAGGTAGTGGGAGTAACCAATTTACCTATAGGCGAGAGAGGCTTCTCCTCGTCACTTCTCGTAGATAATTTCATCAACTTGCTGCTCGTAGAAAACTACATCAAGTCACTTCTCTAAAACACTTCGTCAAGACAGTTAAATAAATTCACTTCGTATAGACGATCACTTGCAGTGTATAAAAGTTAAGAATAAACTACTTTTACCAGAACTTCTTTGCACATTAATTCTGCCCGACGAAGTCCTCGTGGAATCCCGAGATAAGAACCTCAACTCTACCGAATACCAACCTGAGCAACCTAAGTTGTCACACATGGAGAACTCCTTCAGTATTCCTAGTGTCACTAAATCCAATCTTTACCTCTTTGCCCAACAGTAACCCTTCTCCAATATACAAGTGTTTTAGTGCGTCTGTGGCATAGAACATTTTCTGAGTTTCTCTTTCGTTTAATGCCGGTCTCATTTTATAGTCCGCACACTTTGTTAATTACGATTAATTAAAAAGTGGGAGGATTTTAAACGAGACATCCTGTACATTCCAATGCCACCAAATTATCGTACACAATTTCTATCATTACGCTCCAGTATTAACGGAATTATATATTTTTGCGGTTAAGGAGTCTTGAAGCGGAGTTGCATTATCCGGATGATATGAAAGGAAATATTGTTATGAAGTGTCAAGAGAGCTTTTACATGTAGATTCGAAAATTTTAGATTAGATTAGATTTATTTAGCCTGGTGGAGTTAAGGCCATGTGGCCTCTCTTCCACTCAGCAGGACAAACATATATTGCATCAGAATATAACAATCTCAATTAACTCTAATATTAAATGCTAAATAAAAATTTAATCAAAAAAGATAATATCTATTATATTACGATCTATAATGCAACCAGTTAATGTTAGTTAAAATTAAGACTAAAACTAATAGTAAAATGTATACAAGCAAGACATATTAAATTGCCCCTTTATAATGTATATAAAAAACAAAGAAAAATAATGAGATATAGAAAACTAATTTTACGATTATACAATATTTAAAACAAAACAAAAGAAAATATTTGTTAATATTAATATTATTTTCATAAATAATTAAATTTATTAACTATTGTTAAAAGAATACTATCAGTGAGGTGTATAAGTTAGTTTGTTATTAAATAATTCTTTAGTTTGTTTTTGAAGGATGTTATAGTTTCACAGTCTCTGACATAGGACGGAAGGGAATTCCACGTTTTGAGTGAGACTGTAAAAGATAATGAATAACATACAGTATGATGAGGAAAATGAAGTCGAGCAGAAGAATAACTCTATTAAAAAAGTGTGACGATCAGAAATCAAAGCAAGATCCCAATGAACTAAAATCGGATGATATGGCTGCTAGATTTTTCACCAGCATAACGACAAACTCATTACGTAAATTAGGAATGCTGGACACAATTCCAGCAGTTTGAGATCCGGCTGCAAGATTACTACGTTCATCGAGCGGATGAACAAAATCAATTTTTTTTCATAAAATTGTGAATTTTTGCTGAGTTGCCTATTAAAATTCGGCCGCCAGTATGTTTAATTAAAATGTAATTAATTTATTTATTCGAAATAATTTGATTTACTTGTTATTAAAATAAACTATAATCCAGTTCGCAGAAATCGATGTATAGAGCTTGAAAAGTTTTGGTTGTCATTGCACACTTGGCCGTAAACCTCCTCGCGAATACAGCAGGCTATGAGGCCAATTTAGTGATAAAATGGCGGTAAGTACGTATTTATTGTTTTATATTGTTTCAAATCAAGTTCAGTTTATTTAATATCTGTGATTTGTTTCGTATAATGTATATTAACACTACCTTTTGGATATATTTTTGTGCATACATTGTACGTAGTATACATAAAGGGACTGGTTTTACTTACCGCTGCGAGGGAACAATATAAAACAATAAATACGTGCTTACCGCCATTTTATCACTAAATTGGTCTCATGGCCTGCTGTAGCCGCGAGGAGGTTTACAGCCAAATGTGCAATGGAAACCAAAACTTTTCAAGCTCAATTCATCGATTTCTGTGAACTGGATTATAATTTATTTTAGTAACAAGTGAATCAAACTATTTCAAATAAATAAATTATATTTTAATTAAACATATGGGCGGTCGAATTTTAATAGGCAACTCGGCAAAAATGTATTCAGTAATTCACAATTTTATGAAAAAAAAATGATTTTGTTCATCCGGTCGACGAACTTAGTAATCTTGCAGCCGGATCTCGGACTTGAAAGATTGCTTCACTTATAATAAATGGCAACTACATATTAATTGCATATTGTATTCGAATAGTTGGATTTTAAGGCACGAACCTAAAATCCAACACAAAAATTGGATAATTATAATCCCCTAATGGAAAGGCACAAATCATGTACGGTTCATAAAATGATAGTAAGCAGAACGCAGCGACTGGCACATTCATTGAATATTTTCTACTATAAATACTGTAACAACACAGTGAAGGGGTTCAATCTTTCTCTCTATATTAATATATGATATATCAATGAGTAATAAGCAGATAGTTAAAAATTATATACGCTTCATTCCTCATAATCCTTCAATAACTATTTTATTAATCATTAATGTTCGCACTGACATCTACCGTATTTCGATAAACGATACATGAAGCAATCAATATTACCTACTATGTCATGAGCAAATCAAGATTCTCAAAGTGAAAAAGCGAGAAAAGAGTAATAATTATAATAATAGGGAGTGTACATTCTTGTTCAAAATCGCCTTTTGTTTTAAGATCGTACCGTCTTTCAGCGAATTCTGAAGATATTAAACTATTGACGTTGACATCATGAAAATATTTTCGCCTTTTTTTACAGATCTTCAGCAATCCTATCCTGTAGACATCGAAAATAATAATAAATAAATTCTGTGCACATACACACACACACACACACACACACATATATATATATGAGTTTGTATGTGTGTGTTTATTACTGTTTGCAGCGGCAAACCAACCTTGTCATATAGCGATTAATTAAAAACCAATATCGAGTTCGGTAACCAGCAAAATCGGATCGTTGAATGTAGGAGCTTAGCTGTGACGAAAATTTCAAAATCGCTGTAGCGGTCGCAGTTTTCAATGTTTCACAGCGAAACTGAGTATCTGTCATTAATATAAACCGACGAAGGTATTCTCCAAAAATCCGAGAAGTATGACCATTATAAATACCGGTACCGGTTTTCCCGAAAGACGAAATTAAAAGTTTACTCAATCAAACGCCAGGTTTGGTTCATCGCAATGTATACCATATATTTTAATTAAACATTAAACTGACAACATACCATATAAGATATATAAGTTTTTTTTTTATTTTTATATATTTAACTAGGTAATACCCGCCGTGCACTGCTACGCCTAAATAAATGAAAATTAATGTGCTTTTATGTTTAGTTGAATAAGTGGAAGGAAATATTATTATACATTTCTATATTTTAGATACCCCGTGCTGATTACCCGGCATTGCCCAGGAATCTACTTATTCCGATCTTCTTGACATAAATGAGCTGAAATACGAAAATGAATGTGTTTTATGTTTAGTTTCATAAATAAGGGGAAACATTTACATCGTAATTACTTTTAAATACCCCGTGCTGTTTACCCGGCGGTGTCCGGGAATCTACTCATCCCGATTTTCTTGGCATAAATAAGCTGAAAGACAAAAATGAATGTACTTCTTATGATTAGTTGAATAAGTAAAATGAAAAATAATTATAAACGTATATCGTAATTATTTTAAGATTCGCCGTGCTGATTACCCGGTGTTGCCCGGGAATCTATTTATCTCGATCTTCTTGGCCTAAATGAGCTAAAAGACAAAATTCGTTAATGTGAGTTATCCGTAAAAGAATACCCGCCATGTGCTGCTATGCTTGCACAGGAATCTACGTGCTTGTCTCGATCTTCTTGGCATCAATGAAAGACAGATAAACAATGCTGTCGGGGACTTTTTTGTAGAGCTTGTTGAGATATTCAATTATGTGTACATTAATTTTGTGTATTTCTTATGATTTAGGCAGTGTAAGCCATTTAAGCGTCCAAAGAGCTACTTTTTTCACCTTTCCACAACAAAGTGCGATTTTTACGGGTGTAGGAGTTGAGTATCACAACTATCTTATAGCCTATATTCATCCCGGAAATTTCCTGAACATTTTGCAAACAGCCCCGTCACAATCGGAATAACGGTATAGCCGTGCATAAAGGATAAACAAACAAACATTCTTGAAGAAGATTTCCGGACTGTAGGCCGTGGTCTCGAGGCTTGAAGTTCCCCAACGTTTCGCCAGGGACTGCGTCTGGCATCCTCAAGGGACGCAGTCTCTGGCGAAACGTCGGGGAACTTCAAGCCTCGAGACCACGGCCTGCAGCCCGGAAATCTTCTTCAAGATCATCATAGTAACTCCGGCCGTGAAAGCCTAAGTCGAAACAAACATTCATTTTTATATATTAGATTTCTATGTGTGAACATATATTTAGTTTTATTGATGTTTACATCCTGTCCAATTTCTTAGTGCTACTCAATAGAGTATGCAGTTTCCTGGCATGTGTAAAATGATAAAATACCGGATTGAGACTGTATGAAAAATAAATAATTTGGAGAGTGTTATCACGAAAGGTGTAAAAAACACAACCGTGAAATTTGTGTGAAGGCAGATATAAAAATAGAACAAACAACACACGGCATTTCTTGTTGTGCTGGCAACGTTTTCAAACAGAACGCTGTTAGAGATTACATCTATTTTTTTATAAAGGAACAAGTAGTTCAAAATATCCCATTCACTTCACTTCGGGAAAGAATCCAAATTGAAATGAGGAAGTCATGTAACTGATATTCATCACAGATTATGTTACACGCATGGCTGCTTTTTGCTGAAAAACAAAATGCTTTTGACCAGCGTTTCCCACTCTGTGGTGCGTGGACCGCTGAACGTCCGTGCAAGTAATGAAGGGGATTCGAAAAGAATGTAGATTTAAATTTCTAAAAAATCATAAGGTTTATCTTTGTTTGTTTATTTAGCAGGTTGCACGATGTTTTAATCTACTGCCACTCTCCTCCACATCTCTTCTCTGTCACTCCAATCTCCATCCTCAAAATCTTTTTTTCCCTCATGCTGCTCAAAACACCATCAGTTCATGTTTCTTTTTTTTTTACCGTCCTTTTCTTCTTCTACCAGGTAGCACCCATTCTAGAGTGTATCTGGCTTAATTTGGCAGAGAGAGAGAGAGAGAGAGAGAGAGAGAGAGAGGAGAGAGAGAGAGAGAGAGAGAGAAAGAGAGAGAGAAAGAGAGAGAGATATGCAGATACAAGGGTAGATCGTTGACTACTTTAATTCAAATACAATAGAAAGAACCCATCCTGTTGTCAGTTTTCTTCTTCCCCCTTTCCCCAATTAACATCTGGTGAAGAAACACAGTTAACACTGGTGCGAGTGAGAGAGGTGAGAGTTCTCTCATTTTACAAATTTCTCGTAGAGTTAAACCAGAGAGACTATAGTATTCTTCTTGGGAATCTGTCTTCGATAATTCTTTTACATGACCATACAATTTGAATTGTTTGAATTTTTGTTAAATCCAATAATGAAGTTTGACCGTTCAGCTTTTGTTTAATTACACTGTTTCTTATTTTAAGAGTATTTTTATTGAGAGCCTTTGTACATGGTCAACCCACTCTAGATTATTTAGTTTAAAAAAGTGACAAGGTCAGGTTCATTATATTTGTCGTATTCTCCACTGGCCATTAATACACCGTATTCCAAAATGATGGACGGGGTTTTAAGTAGTTGGTATAGCTTTACAAAGAAATTGGATCGTGATTATTTACCACAATGAAAGAAAAACTGTGAACGTTTCATATCCTGTATGCAGTAATTTGTTTCTTGTAATTATTACGTCACAACATTAATTTGTGAAAATGGCGACTCCTTTACAACTGTCGTCCTGTGTGTTGTAATTTGCGAAGTCTGGTTCCATTATTGCAGTGCAGAGAGCTTTCCGACGGCAATTTGGAATTAATCCTCCGAAAGATAAAAGTATCCGTCGATGGTATAGACAGAAACAACTGGATGTAGCTGTAAAAGGAAATTATGTGCTACAGTGATTGAACGATGCATAGGTCGCGCCCGTGAACGATGGGTAGGACGCACCGGTCCGGACGACATGGTTTATTCCCGATGGCCTCCACGGTCTTCCGATCTCACACATTGTGATTTCTTCCTGTGGGGTATGTGAAGGACCATGTGTACGTTCCAGACTTGAGAAGAAGGATTGTTGCTGCTGTTGAATCCATTACTCCGAATTCCATTTGGGAGGAATTCGAATATCGGCTAGATATGTGCCCTATAACGAAAGGTGCTCACATCGAATACTTATAAAGTATGTTATGGAAACTCGAAGAGTTTCTCTTTAGTCCCAAGTAAGTTTTGTTCTTATATAAATATCATGCAAGGGAAATGAAACAGCTTTGAAACCCCATCCATCATTTTGGAACACGGTGTATTTATCGGTCCAAATATTTTCCTAAGAACTTTTTTGTTTTTCAAAATTATTTAGGGCTTCCTCTAATCTTTTTAGTGTGGCTCCACGACTCCCTACCATAAGTCAAAACTATTCTTATTAATGCCTGTTTATTTTAGTTGCTGATTATATGCTATAGATGCTTCATGACGTAACCCATTGTTGAGCCATAGCCTCTCCTTTGTCAGGAGTTAATATATAAGTTCATTTTAGTTACCTTATTAGCCAAAAGATGTCTTGAGTGACATGCGATCAACGCACCGACTCAATGAGATATCTAGCAGGCATCTATCTAAGGTGGACCTATTGCTAAGATGTTTGAGATCGATAAATTTTGCTTTGAGGCTTCTTTGTTCATTATTTTAACACTGGTCCCACCCATACTGATCGTAATTCCACGATAACTCTTCCCAATGGAGGCTCGAAGCATCATAAGTCTCACTGCTCTGTACCGAGGATCATGGCTTAAACCGATCAGGGACCATAGAAACAGGGTCTGAAGAGCAGTTACAGTTTTATGCGCAGTCATTAAAGCATCGATATTAATGAGATGAAAGTCAATTAGGATCAACGTAGCCAGAGGACTTTCAATTAAACAGACTGGGCGGATACAAAACTCTCATAATGAGAAGGTGGACAGGACGAATTATGTTCTGGCACTCCACTTCCTGTAACCCTACGTCCTTTAAACAGGTAATTAATCATAGCTCCATCTAAATAATAATTCCAAGCGTCTGTCAGATGTCATCTTCACTTTGAATCTTCATTAGCTACCTCACTGAACCCGAAGGTTCATGGCCACGCGGACATAAGCTATCTCATAACGCTGTGATTTCGAGGCAGCGTGCCCCACGCTCGAACCTCGATCGGACCTAGTTTCCTGGGTGAGTTTTTTTACGGGGTTTTTCCTCACCTGTAAGACAAATGGCAGGAAATTTTAAGCCCCAAAGATCCCCGCACATCATCTGACCATCATCATCATCATATATCATATTCACCTTTTGGCGTATCATTACTCATCATCATCGCCCATCATTTCATTGGGGCAGCGTAATCCCTCCTTTCAGCTCCAACCTCAGAAGTGGGTTGCAAAACGCCAATGCCAAGAGAGAATACCAGAAATGTCGAAATGACAAATTGGTGGTATTGAACATTTAAAAAAATCATATCCTGACACAAAACATGGAATTCCCTTCCGTCCTGTCAGAGAATGTCAAACTATAACATCGTTCAAAAACAAACTAAATAATTATTTAATAACAAACTAACTTATACACCTCACTGATAGTATTCTTTTAACCATTAATAAATTCAATAATTTATGAAAATAATATTAAGATTAACAAATATTTTCTTTTGCCTTGTTTTAAATATTGTATAATCGTAAAATTAGTTTTCTAAATCACATTATTTTTATTTGTTTTTATATACATTAGACAGGGACAATTTAATATGTTTTGCTTGTATACATTTTATTATTAGTTTTAGTCTTAATTTTAACTAGCATTAACTGGTTGCATTATAGATCGTAATATAATAGATATTATCTTTTTGATCAAATTTTTATTTAGTATTTAATATTAGAGTTAATTCAAATTGTTATATTCTGATATAATTTATATATTTGTTCTGGTGGGTAGAAGAGAAGACCACATGACCTTAACTCCACCAGGCTAAATAAATCTAATCGACTCTAATCTAACATTATCTAACAATTCCTTGTAGAATTAATTTCCCTCGTGTCATGGTTAATGTTACTCTTCCGCTTCATTTTGGCGTATCCGGTAGACGCTTTCTCTCTCGTATGACAATTATTATGACTAATTAATTCACTCACTGGCACTATCTAACCCGTAGGTTCATGGCCGTGCGATGTAAAAATGTTATTCTTACAGTTATATTATATGGATGCGAAATCTGGTCTTTTATTTTAAGTGAGGAGTAAATATTACGAGCATTTGAGATTGAAGTTCTCAGGAAATTGTTAGGACCAAAGAAAGAGGAACAGACAGATGAATGGAAAAGAATGCAGAACAGTGTGCTAAATTATCTTTATGGCAAACCAGATGAAATAAGAAGACTTATGTCTTACAGACTGTGATGGGCAGGACAAGTGGCACTAATGGGGAATGAAAAAGGGGAATGGAAGCTTCTTAAACCTACAGGAAAACCAGAGGAAAAGCGTCCAGTAGGTGGGCCAAGAATGAGGTGGGAAAAATATTAACCATGATTTGAGAGAAGTAAATTATACAGGGGATGATTTGAAAACATTAGCTCAAGATAGGGATGTATGGAGAGTTTATGTCCACGCGGCCATAAACCTACGGATTCGATGGTGCCAGCGAGTTAGTTATTACATAAAAATTACAGTAATACCTTTATACTTATAATTTTATTTTCACTGCAGTCCGACACATTATTATTATTATTATTATTATTATTATTATTATTATTCCTTCCAAGTATTAGGCCAAGGCCTGTTACGATCCTATAGAAAATTTTCCCTCCAGCATTTGAGGGAAATTCTCGTATAAGACTTGAAAGCATAATAATAGTCCCTTCGATTGGTTGCTGGCCAATTATTATTATTATTATTATTATTATTATTTAAAATCCTAAATTTATAAATGCTATTTCACCTAAGGTGCATTAGAGTTATAGTTTGTTACAAAGTTGTAAGGCATTATATAATTTTATCTAAAACTAAAGTTATTTTTATGAACTATATTTATAAAAACATTTAAAAGTCTGTAGTTCTTTTCTATTAAAAAGCACTTCTATAATGGATGGCTCACTTAAACAGGCGGTGTTATTTAGAAGACATGTGAATTCGAATCTTTCGTTCCAGAAAAAAGGGCAATCAAAAATAATATGTTCAACGCTTTGGTTGCTAATATCACAATATTACAACTTGCATTTTCCCTGATGTTGAATCTCTGGAGGTATTGACCAAATTTTCCATGCCCAGTGAGGAATTGTGTTATCATAGTATACAATTTGGAACATCGTGTTTGCAGTTTGTTCTGCAATAAATACTTGGAAAGAACAGTTGCATTAATATACTTGTGATGCCATTGAGTCACACGCTGTTCCATGTTGCTATTCTATATGGTCCTTTATTTGCGACTTCAGAAAAGAAATATGACAGAGATCATATGCTTACTGTGATTTAGAATCTTCTTCAGACTTGGCTAAAAACATCCGCACGTTCGTTTCATGATATCCCGTAGTCGGACACATTTAAATATCTGTCACGAGAAATTAATGTTTCGCCAATTTAATGGGTTAATATTTACACTTTTAGAAAAACAGTAGAAACTCAACATGTTTTTTTAATACAACTTTATTCACGAGCATGTTCCATCGCAAAACTGCAACACTACATGCTAATGTGTTTCAAAATACACTATTGTAAGTCTTATTTTACAATACAGGGTGTTCCAAAATGATGGACGGGGTTTCAAAGTTATTCAATTTCTCTTACATGATATATATATATATATATATATATATATATATATATATATATAAGAACAAAAGTTACATGGGATCAAAGGAGAAACTCTTCGAGTTTTCATAACAAACTTTACAAGTGTTCGATGTGAGCACCTTTCGTCACAAGGCACACATCTAGCCGATACTCGAATTCCTCCCAAACCTTGGTCAGCATATTTTGAGTAATGGATTCAACAGCAGCAACAATCCTTCTTCTCAAGTCTTTAAGGTCGACCGTAAGTGGTGGTACGTACACATGGTCCTTCACATACCCCACAGGAAGAAATCGCAATGTGTGAGATCGGGAGACCGTGGGAATGAATCATGTCATCCGGACCGACGCGTCATTTGTTTTCGTGGACGTCCTTGATTTTTCCTTTTACAGATACATCTTGTTGTTTGTAACTGTTTATACCATCGACGGACAGTTTTATCTGTCAGAGGATCAATTCCAAATTGCCGTCGGAAAGCTCGCTGCATTGCAACAATGGAACCAGACCTCGCAAATTGCAACACACAGAATGACTTCAGTACAGGAATAGCCATTTTCACAAATTTAACGCTGACGACGTAATAAAGACAAGAAATAAATTACTGCATACAAGATATGAAACTTTCACAGTTTTTCTTTCTTTATAGCAAATAATCTTACTTACTTACTTACTCACTGGCACTATCGAACCCGTAGGTTCATGGCCGCACAGACATAAGCTCTCCATACATCCCTATCCTGAGCTAATGCTTTCCAATCATTCCCTGTATAATCTACTTCCCTCAAATCATAGTTAATGTTGTTCTTCCACCTCATTCTTGGTCTACCAACTGGGCGTTTTCCTTCTGGCTTTCCTACAAGAAGTTTCCATGCACGTCTTTCATTCCCCATACGCGCAACATGTCCTGCCCATCGCAGTCTATGGGACTTAACTGTTCTTATTATATCTGGCTTCCTATAAAGACCATGAAGTTCATTGTTATGTAGTCTTCTCCATTCACCTGTCTGTTCATCTCTCTTTGGTCCAAAAATTTTCCTAAGAACTTTATTCTCAAATACTCGTAATCTCCTTTCCTCCCTTAAAGTAAGAGTCCATGTTTCGCACCCATATAATATAACTGGTAGAATAATAGTTTTATATATTTTCAGCTTAACGTTTTTTGAAAGGAGTTGGGACATCAAAAGTCTCTGCAATGCATAATAGCACGCATTTCCAGAATTGAGCCTATGTTTAATTTCTTTGTGCATCTCATTCCTATTTGTGATTATTGTTCCTAGGTATTTGAATTCAGCCAATTCCTCAAAATTTCCCTCATTTGTCATTAGCTGTCCATTTCCATTATATAATGTATTTCTACGTGTGACCATATATTTAGTTTTACTGATATTTACTTCCAGTCCTAATTTCTTAGTGTTACTCAATAGTGTGTGCGTGTTGGCCTTTAGTATCTCCTCGCTATCGGCCAGTAGTACTACATCATCAGCATAAACTAACAGCTTATTAATACCATTCAGTTGTAAGCCTTCCTCATTCTCTAAAGATTTAATGGCATGCTCTAGTACAAAATTAAATAGTAGAGGAGATAGTGCATCTCCTTGCTTCAACCCATTCTGGATTTCAAAATTGTCTGAAAACTGTTTGCCTACACGCACCCTACTCGTTGAGCCATTTAGACACATTCGTATAAGTCTAACTAACATTTTAGGAATTCCGAACTCCAGCAAGATACTATATAACTTCTCCCTCTTAATTGAATCATATGCTTTTTTGAAGTCTACATATAGTTGATGTACAGTACCATTATATTCCCATTTCTTTTCTAAAATCTGTCTTATACTAAAAATCTGATCTGTTGTAGACCTGTTTTCTAAATGCACATTGATGATCTCCTAGAATGTCATCAATATAGGGAGTAAGTCTGCTTACTAATATATTTGTTAGAATTTTTTACGAAGTTGAAAGTAATGAGATGCCCCTATAGTTGTGCAATATGTCTTATCTCCTTTCTTATAAATTGGTACGATAATTGATTCCTTCCATTCATCTGGAAGAGCTTCTTTTTCCAAATCATACTAAGCAATCAGCATATCTTGTCCATCAATTTTTCTCCCCCTGATTTTATCAGTTCTGCTGGGATCTCATCTGAACCTGATGCTTTATACATCTTCAATTTTTCAATTGCCATTTCAACCTCTAGTGCACTTGGCTCTGCGACTAGCATTTCTGCTGTCTGTAACTTATCCTCCTCAATGTCCTGTTCTGTATGTACATTTAATAGCTGATTAAAATAACTTTTCCATCTATTTAATATACTCTTGGAATCTGCAATCATATCCCCATTTTCATTCCGAATTATGTTTGTTCTAGCCTGAAACCCTTTCTTCTCTATACTAATTCCCTGATATAATTCTCTAATGTTCCTATTTTTTGCATTCATTTCAAGATCATTAATCTTCTCTCTCAAATATTCCCTCTTCTTACTCTTTAGTAACTTGGTGGTTTCCCGTCTAACACTACCCAATTGCTCTAAATTTACCTCATTTGGCTCGTGTAACCATTTCATTTTTGCTAGCTTTCTTTTCTTTACAATGTTGGCACATTCCTCATCAAACCATTTCTTGTTTTGCCTCTTTTTTAAACAACCAATGCTTTCTGATGCTGACAATTTAATAGTATCTCTTATAGCCTCCCATTCTTTATTTATATCAGTTTCATCTTCGTTTGCCACATTGTCATCTGAAGATTCCATTACTTCAAATCTATTAGCAATTTTGATTTGGTATTCTTGCCGCATTTCATCATTTTTCAAGTTTTTTAATTCAAATTTTACAGAATCATCTTTAGCGTTGTTCCTCTCATAAGCGATAGCCGTTGTCTGATTTTCACCTTGACCAGATGATGATCTGAATTGCAGTCTGTCCCTCTAACTGATCTAATATCAATGATGCTACTGTGCCAGCGTTTATCCACTAATACATGATCTATCTGGTTCCGAGTTTCTCCATCTGGGGACGTCCAGGTGTATTTATGAATATCCTTATGCTGAAATGTTGTGCTCTTAACAATGAGATTCTTTGATGTGGCAAATGTGACTAATCTAACCCCGTTGTCGTTACTATCTTCATGAAGACTGAATTTGCCTATTGTTGGTTTGAATATATCTTCCCGCCCCACTTTTGCATTTAAATCTCCTAAGACAATTTTCATATGATATCGTGAAAGGCTATCAAATAAGCATTCTAATTCTTCATAGAACTCATCCTTGACCTTGTCATCTTTATCTTCTGTGGGGGCATGTACATTTACAATTATAAAATCATGTCGTTTACCCTTTAGAATTATGTATGATATCCTATCACTAACAAACTTAATATCTCGGATAGCAGATAGGATCCTCCTTCTGACTAAAAAACCTGTTCCAAATGCAGGTCTTTCTGCACCCCCATAGTATAATGCAAAGCTTCCTGAATCCTGACTACCTTCTCCTGGCCACCTAACTTCCTGTAAAGCGACTATATCCAAGGGCGATTTATCCAATTCCCGCATTAATATCTCTAGTGCCCCGCTATTGTATAAAGTCCTAACATTCCATGTTCCTAGGAACATGTCCCTGTGTTTGAGCC
>JASPKZ010005127.1:0-41663 GCA_030220185.1 Diploptera punctata
AAAAGGGATAGACAAATGCACGTGAAAATTATATAGGAATTACACCTTCAGCAGAATATCTGGAACAAAATTTAAACAATTTGTGGAACAAAATCAATTTTTATTCAATTCCCCAGGTTGTCATTTCGGCATATCTGATTTCTCTCCTGGATTGGCGCAGAGTAAAGTGGAAATAGAAGAACAGGTAGGTATAAAAATGTCAATCACCATTGATCAATATACATTTAGCACTTAAATAAATAAATATTGAACAAAAAGTTCACCTTCCAACACAAATTTATCTAATATTTATTGATTTAAAGAAAGTTTCTCTGCAAACGTGTTCCTAAGTACATTATAGGAGATGTTACTTGAAGAAATAATCAAATAAAAGTATTATCCAGGTAACTAAGATAAAAAAGAAAGAAATAGAGAAACAACCCTTAATTAAAATAGAAACATGTTTGATAATGTAATTAGAATCAGACATATCGTTTGATTACAATTTAAAATTTTATCTAAACTTCATAATGGATTTTACTTAAAAAACCGATTATTAACTTCTGAAACCCTTCAAAAATTAACAATATTGGATAATTTTATGAAAATCCCTCAAAGATAATAAAATATAAAAGAACATTTAAAAAATCATAACAATAAAATGCAGGTATATATCCAGCAAAGTTATGAATTCAGATTTTAAAGATAAGAGAGAATCGCAAAAAGTTCACACCAGTTTTGTGAGAAACAAATGAATGCGAGAGTTCCGATTATATATCCCGGAGAGAAGAGGCCGAAATTAGTTCACTTCTGTCAGAAAACACACAAAACACCTCAACTTGACACTCGATTGAATGATGAAGTCCCGCAAGCTTTCCCAAAGTACCTTTTCATTTGGCGACGAGGCTATTTCGTCTGCTCCACTAAATGAAAAAGACCAAAAAAAGAAAAGAAGAAATTGTTTACAGTGTTGACGTCGTGTCTCCCTTATAGTGCTGTCAGCACAATGAGTTTACAATGAGACGAAAATAAGTAAATGGAATTACTAACATCTATCTCATTAAACTTCATCAAAACAACATTACATTTATCAGATAGGTTAAGAATGAAGCCAAGAAGAAGCCTTCAACATAATTTTTTCTTGATTATATACAATTAGAAACTTGATAGTAAGATTGGATTTTTTGTAGGTACACATCTAATATATAACACTGTTTTGTTTGCTATTTTTTGTTCGTACTTTTCTGCGGCTGGCGGCCCACTTCTCCCGTTTATAGCCGATTGTTCTATGGTTTTTTTGCAAAATGTTCAGGAGATCCGCCCGGAATGAACATAGACTATAAAAGAGTTTGAGATACTCAACCTCCTACACCCTTAAAACACTCTTTGTAGTGAAAAACGTCCCATTTTTTTACCCTTATATGGCTTACGCTGGCCTTAAAACATGAACAATTATTACAAAATTAATGTACACAGAATTTAATATCACAAAACACCCTCCCCCACCTTCCGCAGACAGCATGTGTTTATCTTATTACAGATAATACAAACTCCCTCTCCCATATATGGCCAAGGTTTGGTCTTTCATTGATGGCAAAAGGAGATCGTTGCGATAAGTAGACTTCCGGTCTTCAAAAAGCATGTGCTTGCTCATAACCATTCATATCCATTTTCAAGGGGCTTTTTGATAAAGTGTTTCAGGATTTTTCCCCCGGGAAGGTTATGGATTATAAGAAAGTTTTTAAGTGCAAAGCCCTTCACTATTAAAAATCACCTTCTGTGGTGAAAAACGTAATAAAATATATATTTTTGTACTTTTAATAAATGGCTTACGCTGCCTAAACCATAACAAATACATAAAATTATTGTAAAACATCATTTCCTTATCTCGGAAAGCCTCTCTCCAGAAATGTTCCGCGACAGCATATGTTGATCTTTAATAAGATAACTGCACTCATAACCATTTTTGTCTTTCATTGATGCCAAGAAGATCGGGATAAGTAGATTCCCGGGCAAGCATAGAAGGCACAGCGGGTATTCTTTTATGGATAACTCAAAATAACGAATTTTGTCTTTCAGCTCATTTATGCCAAGTACATCGGGATGCGTAGATTCCCGGGTAATCAGCACGGGGTATGTAAAAATAATAACGATATAAATTTATATTAATTCTTCCTTTTACTTATTCAACTAAATGCAAAAACACAACATTATTTATTTAGGTGTAGCAGCGCACGCCGGGTATTAGCTAGTAAAACATAAATTCTCCTACTAATACTTAAGGGTAGTATGAATGGCGTATCCGAGTAATGATAAACTATCGAAAATAATGAACGTAATATTTGAAAATAATGTATTCAATGTATACAACAAAAGAGATAAACGCCCGCCTAAACCGGGATTCGAACACAAGATATTCAGCTATATGCGCTAACTATCTACCATAAAGCTATTTAAACAATCCAGGAGAAGGAACAAATGTTCCTCTATATGTATTCCTATTGG
This sequence comes from Diploptera punctata, assembly GCA_030220185.1. NCBI lineage: Eukaryota > Metazoa > Arthropoda > Insecta > Blattodea > Blaberidae > Diploptera > Diploptera punctata. The sequence goes on from JASPKZ010005127.1 coordinate 2,485, forward strand.
TGAACTTTTATTCACATTACAACATGGTCGCATATATTAAGCACACGTTATGATGGAAATTATTCTGTATCATATCAGCTAATTACCAAAGTAATCATGAAATGAATGTATTCAGGCTTGCTGTTCACATGCAACTAATGCGATACATTTCAGCACAAACCTGGATACAAACACAAGTTCTCCACATCTTTCTCTTTAGCTGGAGATCATGTGTTCGAGGCCAGGTTTATGCAAAACGTTTTTCTTTAGTTGTACTTAAATTTGTATTTATATAGTTATGCTATGAAATGATTTGGAAGTAAATATCAATAAAACTAAATATATGGTCACAAATATAAATTCATTATATAATGGAAATGGACAGTTAATAACAAATGAGGGAAATTTTGAGGAAGTGGCTGAATTCAAATATCTAGGAACAAAAATCACAAATAGGAATGAGATGCACAAAGAAATTAAACATAGGCTCAATTCTGTAAATTCGTGATATTATACATTTCAGAGACTCTTGACGTCGCAACTCCTTTCAAAAAGCATTCAACTGAAAATATATAAAACTATTATTCTATCAGTTATATTATATGGATGCGAAACATGGACTCTTACTTTAAGGGAGGAAAGGAGATTACGAGTATTTGAGAATAGTTTTAAGGGAGATTTTTGGACCAAAGAGAGATGAACAGAGAGGTGAATGGAGAAGACGAAAAACAGTGAACTACATGGTCTTTATAGGAAGCCAGATATAATAAGAACAGTTAAGTCTCGTAGACTGCGATGGACAGGGCATGTGGCACGAATGGGGACTGGAAGACGTGCATGGAAGCTTCTTGTAGGTAAACCAGAGGGAAAACTTGGTAGACCAAGAATGAGGTGGGAAAATAACATTATCTATGATTTGAGGGAAATAGATTATACCGGGAATTATTGAAAAACATTGGTTCAGGATAGGGATGTATGGAGAGTTTATGTCCGCACGGCCATGAACCTATGGTCAGTGAATTAGAATTAAAGTTATATTACGAAATGATTAAATAGATCATTTTTATGAGATTCCAACCCAGCATATGCCACGATTTAGGCAAATGAGGTAAAAACCTAAGTTAGATTGGTCGGCACTGGGATTTACACCTAGAACGTTTCGGATAAGAGCCTTAAACGCTACTGCTTAATTCAAATAACTCGAAAATATCATATTTAAAATTAATAATCAGTTAATTTTTCTTCTTATTCTTTGGTGCTAAAGTCTTTTGAGCTTAACCTCAGCTTCCTAATCACCTCCATGCTTTATTGTCTGTTTTCAGCCTTTATTCTCCATCTTCAAATACAAGTTGTTTGATGTCATTGAACACAACAACCATCCACCGTAGTCTTGGTCTTCCAATCTCTTTTTTTTTTTTAGCAACTATTTTATTATCTAAAATAATCGGTACCGTTTTCAGGTAAGGGTCTAAGTGTCGTTTTTCAGTATTTTCCCATATACCTAACACAGATTTTACATTTTCTGGAAAGTTCAAGACTTATTTCCAACTTTATAATTGTTCTGTGATAACTTATTTCGATTTTTTTAAGTATAGTCTATCTTATTTCATTATATTAATCTGAGCATGGAAGCTATATTTTTCATATATATATATATATATATATATATATATATATAATATATATAATGTCATTATAATTAAAAGCAATAACTGAACCTAAATATTAGAAATTTGCTACTTTATCATATTTTGTATCATTCAATACGTCTGTTATCGGTAGTGTCAGTATATTAAGGGAGGGCGTTTATATTAGTGGTATAATTTTCGTTGAAATACCTTAATTGAAGAGTACAGGGACCAAACCAGTAAGCCATTTTTTTAGAGACGCAATTTGAGTGTCATTTGATTGTCCATAGAAATTACTCTCCTTTAATAGTGTCTAACAGTAAAAGAAACAGTTTAGTCATGGGTTTATTCATCTATTTTTTTACATTCAATTATTAAAGCATGTATGTTGTATGATTAAACGTCCGTTTTCTAGGCTTCTTGGAAAAATATGAGTTACCTTGTTTTTTTTATTCTCTAAGCCCTTTAATGAATGCAGAGAAAAAAAATTACATATTTTATCTATATAATTATCATATTCTCCATGTTTAGTTATATTATGTTTGTGTGAGTGGTGCGGTCATGTCTTAATGTTGTTGTTGTCTGGGAGAACGTCGCGACGTTGAGGTGATGACCTATTCGCGGAGGCCTTCCATGTCCTTGTATGGTTAGAAACATATATATGTGATCCATAGTTAATATCCCTGTTTCGAAAAGTCATGTCACCATAGGTCCGGGTGGGGTGTGGGCACGTAAAAATGCCTCTAATATGAGAGGTTGAACTGGGAATAGGATATATTTGTTAATTGAGAATGCAGGGAAATCAGTATCAGATTCCTTTGTGCCTACAAAACCTGATTTAGCAAACTGGAATGCTCGTTGTGTGAAACCCGAAAGAAAAAATGCTGAAAACTGCGTGACGCACATACATGACGCTGAACTAACTACAGTACCTCTTTCCTCTACATGAGGTGGTAGTATTGAAACGGTATTATCCGTTAATCGACGATCCTGCTGGACAATACTGCCATCTGCGGTAGTTAATTAGCAACGATACACAATGCCAGAACCCCCTCCCTATCGCTCTTCGTAACTAGAGGGGGTCATCTGCTATTCCTATATAGTGCTCCCTCATTATACAAAAACAATTGACTGTCGACATAATTACGGCTGGTGTTGACCGGAAAAGAGGGGAGCAGTTAGTAAGCGTAATGTGAATAATTATTTAACTCCCTTTTGTAACACTGTATCGTCATTACAGTAAATAGATTTGTATAATCTTGATTCTTAAATCAGCAATACACGAAATCTCTTCCTTGAAAGAACCAACCGGATATAAGCAAATTAGTAATTATGTTTATTAAAAGCTATTGTGCCACATGGCACATGAACCAGTAATTGGAGATTCCAAAATACCAAGCATACCTTAACCCATTAGTTCCCATTAATTTTTTTTTCTCCTAATGTTATAATTTTATAATACATTATTCATACATCATGCTTAAGACTAAATATAATTTGTTTTGATTGCAAATTATTTCACTTTCGGAGTACTGAACATTTGTGGGGCAGTGGGCATGAGAGGGATGAGTAAAATATTTACTAACAAACTGAATTTAAGGTATTAATAATGGTTAAATATTGTTTATTGAAACAGTTAGTAACTAATAATTATATTGTATATTTGGATTACATGGATATTTAATTATGTAATGTATAAAATAATAAAATAAAGATACATATATGATATTGCCATAAGTAAAAATCAATACAAGGAATATATATTATATGACGTTGCATAAGTAAAAATACACTAACAATTAAAAAAAAATCTTGTAATTCTTACATATTACTTTGTCCCTTTTTATTTGTTGTAACGAAAACCCTCAATGCACTTGATATGACAACCAACATCACATTTCTTACCTCGTTTCCAAGTATTTTTTGAGCACAAAGCACATCTGATCAGTGTTTTACTTGTAGCAAGAAAGTGTTATTTTCCATCTATTCTAACCTCATCAGGCACACGTCGTTTTCCTTTAGATATTTGGAAGTTCTTTGGAGGACGGTTAGGAACATTTTCTTCTAAATATACTTTCATATTAGCACGTGTAAATCCTAACAAATTTAGACCATTTACCTTGTCTCTGAGTGTTAATCTGTAAAGAAGCCAAACATTGATGACACTGAAGCATAAATTCATCGACAAATACATTTGAATCCATAATGAAAGCATTTAGAAATCTCATCAATTAAACATGGACCATAGTGGTCGCATCTTGGCAAACGTTGTCAGAAATATCAAGCCTAGAATTATCACATACTTGAAAATATTTCAGAATATCTGTAAAGGTGTTCCTGCTCATAGCTCTTGCAACTCCTGAGTGATGTGTTCAGATGACAATTCCCAATACTACCTATAACGCAACATAGTTTGAACCCACTAGGAAACAGTATACCAAGGAATGTTTTCAAGTCGTCTACCGTAATTTGGAAAATGTAACAAATCTAGTTGCTCTATTGAAGATACAGTAAAGCCCGCGTGTTTGTCCTACTCGCTCAAGACAGGAGTTGCTGCAGGTGTTGGCAACCATGATTAAGAACGAAATTGTGGCGGAACTCTCAGAAAACTATCGAAAACAACACTATAGTACTTGAAAATCTTTAAAAAACAATCGAAGACAAAGATAGAGTGATAAGCAACTTACAGACAAAATTGGATGACTTAGAACATAATCAGAGGCGGCAATGCTTACGTGTTTTCGGAGTTGTGGAAGTGGCCGGGGAGGACACTGATATTAAAGCAATTGAAATAGCCCAGAGGATCGGTGTGGATCTCTCTATTACCAATATTAATAGGAGCCATCGTGTTGGTGTACAAAGGGAAGATAGGCTGCGCCCTACTATAATAAAAGTTAATATAAAATTATAGAATATTCATCTGAAAGGTCCGTCTCCTCAACTTAATTATCATCATATAATAAACTGTAGCGCTTTCAGGACTTGTCCCATCATCGGCAGGATTCAAAACTGGTTGTTTCACTGAAGATCTGGTAGACAGGGGTTACAGGTATTGGTTCGCTTTTCGTTATCAGGCGGGTCGTTGTGAGCTGCCTTTCAATGATTTCCATCTCTTCAAGTACGTTTTATCTTCGCGGATTATTTTTCTCTGTGCATTAACTTTAGGGTGTTTTTCCAATATTTAACATGCGATGTCCCTTCATGGATGAACGTGTTTTGCATAGCTTGATTTACCTTCTGCGTGAATAAAGTCTCGAAAATGTTCTTTTGAATCTGATGTTAAAACGCCTGTTTGTCCTTCCTATATAAATTTGTTGCAGTCCTTCACATGTCAGTTTTTAAACTCCTTTGCTGTTGACAAATGTTATTTTCTTCAATGTTAGTTGTATTATGTATGTTTTAATTTGTTATTGTTCTGTATGCTATTTTTATGTTTTTTATCGGCGTTCTTTAGTGCATTGGCTAATTTTGTCGTTCTCTTTCCTGTGTATGTAAGTTGTTTGTTCTCGGAAAAGAAGAGAGATGTTTGTAAATAAGAAACAACTTAAGGGATCGGACATAACAATCCGAGAAGATCTAACAAGAACGCGCCACCAACAATTGAAAGACACTATCGATAAATTTGGTGTACGCAATGTTTGGACATTGGACGGTGTTGTATTTGCTAAAGTGGGTGAATCAAAAGAGCGTACCATCAGTGCTAGTGACCTATGTTAATTTACGTTTAGCGTATATAGGGTATGTTTTTCAATATCACATAATTTAAAAACCATTTAATTTCTTATATTTAGTATTTTTCAATAACTCTTAAATTAATAATTAAGCTATAGCAATTTATCTAGGCTAATTAGGTTAACATTTATTTTTTGCGTAGAATAGTTCAATTAATTTTATTATTACTAATATTTACTTTTGTCTGCTCCTAATGGTGTGTTAATTCAGTTAAACTTTTCATTATTTGCAAAATTTGGCACGATTGATATATATTTTAAGTTTCGACACAATGAAAACATTAAATGCATAACAATTATATTTCAGCAATCTCTAAATAATCATCTAGGCAGCTATACTTATTTTATTTTATACTAGCTAATACCTACCCGGCTGCTACGCCTAAATAAATGAAATTAATGTGACTTTATGTTAAGATGAATTAGTAAAAGGAAAAATAATTATAATTTATATTTTAAGATCACCCCGTGTTGATACCCGGCGTTGCTCGGGAATCTACTTATCCCGATCTTCTTGACCATAAATCAGCTGAAATACGAAAATTAATGTGTTTTATGTTTTAGATCCCGAAGAAGCTTACAAATAGCAGCATATCACAATTATTCAAATTGCCAGCGAAATATAATATGAAAATTCCTACATCAAAATCCAAAACAATGGCCAATGTGGTGGAAAAACATACAACGGGTGAAAATTGAGATTGATGGAAAAATTATAGAACAAGTGTCAGATTTCTCTTACTTAGGAAGTGTATTTGCAGAGTATAAGAGTGACATTGATTCAAAATTACAAAAATATAATAAAATGAATGGGGTAATACGAAGACATTTTGGTAAACAGATGAGGACAGAGACAAAACTAAGATTACATAACGTCACATCAAAAGCTGCTCTAAAATACGGAAGTGAAATTTTGATTTTAAATAAAAGAACTCTCATAAACTTCAAGTAAGCCAAATGCGCTTCTTACGATCATTGTTAGGAGTTAATAGACTGGATCACCAAAGGAACACTACTATCAGAGGAAAAACTTGGAGTAGCAAGTTTAAATGAAGATATCCAAAGATACCAACAGAATGGAAAAATCATCTGAGAAGAATGGCAAGAAAATAGACTTCCAAAAATTGGCATTCCAATATACCCCAACTGGACATAGGGACCAAGGAAGACCAAACACATCGGTGGAAAGATCAAGACCATCTTCGCTAGGTTTACCGTACAGGCCACATGGCCTAAAACGAATTTGTTCATGATGATGATGATGACCTATTTTCACTTCTGCGAGCGACAAAAAGTTCAAATTTGTTGTTGTGTGTTACCGGCGTTTGCTCGAAATCTACGTATCTCGATATCCTTAGACATAAATGAGCTGAAAGACAAAAAATAGTGCATTTCTTTTGATTTGTTGAATAAGTAGAATGGAAAAATAATTATAAATTTATATCGAATTATTTTCAGGAACCTGTGCTGATTACCCGGGAATCTACTTATCTCCGATCTTCTTGGCATAAATGAAGCTAAAGACAAAATTCGTTATTGTGAGTTATCCGTAAAAGAATACTCGGTCGTATGCTTGCTATGCTTACACAGGAATTTACGTGCTTGTCTCGATCTTCTTGGCATCAATGAAAGACAAAAATGGTTATTGTGAGTTATCCGTAAGAGATAAACATATGCTCTCGCGGACTTTTTTTAGAGCATTTTGAGATATTCAATTCTCTGTACATTAATTTTGTGTATTTGTTATGGTTTAGGCAGATAAGCCATTTAAGCGTCCAAAGAACTGCTTTTTCCCGTTTTCCGCTACAAAGGGCGATTTTTAAAGGTGTTGTAGTTAGTATCACAACTCTCTTATAGCCTATACTCATCCCAGGAATCTTCTGAACATTTGGAAAAAGCCCCCATCACAATCGGATCAACAGTATGGCCGCGCATAAAATACGAACAAACAAACATTAATTTTTATATATTAGATTATTTTAATTGTATTATATTCCATGTTTTTGTTAGCATTAGCTAGTATTAGATCACATCACCATTATCTTTTGTTTAGTCTATATTTTAACGATATCTTAAAATTGTAATAAGTATGTAATTTTTTGCATAATTTCACTATTCTGTGCTAAAATAAAGCATTATTATTATTTTATTATTATTATTATTATTATTATTATTATTATTATTTTTGTTTTTTTATTGCGGATGAGCCCATGTAGGACTACGCGTACTTAGAGGCGTTTCCTTTAGGCCCAAATTTCTTTCATTATTTTGCTATCAGCTTGTTTTCTATCATCTGTCCAAGTTGTTCCAGTTTTTTTCTTCGGTTTGTCCTCTTGGTCAACTTGCCACTTATTCACCTTAATTCTAAATATATCTCTGTTTGAGATATCTTATTTAGTAATTCCTGCCAATTTTAAGTCCTTTTTGACTTCATCAATCCACTTCATAGTATTCACTGGAGCTTTACTTCTGTTCTCGTAGAATTCCATTATCTGTTTTGTAAGCCTATTTGAGTTCATACGTTTAATATGGCCATAAAATTTTAACCTTCGTTGTATAATATCACTATGAATGTCTGTATATATTTTAATTTCCTTTTTACTTCTGAGTCTAAATGCTTCACCTAAGACTTGTGAACCTAAAACTTTTTGTTGTAATTTTTCATTCTTTTTTCCACTATATTTTCGATATTTTTTTCTGTTCGAAATTAATGTTTCCTGCTCCATAGAGGTATTCTGGTTTAATTACAGTGTTATAGTGTCGTAATTTTGTATGTAAAGATATGCATTTTTTATTATAAGTGTTTGTAGTAAGCCGAAATGCTGTTTCCCCATTTTTTTGGCATCTACTTTATTGGCTTTAGTTTCAATTCCATTTTCCTGAATTATTTCACCAAAATATTTAAATTGTGAAACTTGTTTAATTTTTCCATATTTGGTTTTCCAGGTTATTTTGGTGCTTGTTTATTGCATTATTATTATCATTAATATTATTATTATCATTATTATTATTATTATCATTATTATTATTATCATTATTATTATTATCATTATTATTATTATTCTCATTATTATTATTATTATTATTTTAATTTTCATTATTATTATTATTATATTATTATTATTATCATTATTATTATTATTATTATTATTATTATTATTATCATTATTATTATTATTATTATTATTATCATTATTATTATTATTATGATTATTATTATTATGATGATTATTATTCTTATCATTATTATTATTATTATTATTATTTCATTATCTTTATTATTATCATTATTATTATTATTATCATTATTATTATTACTAGTTATTATTATTATCATTATTATAGTAAAAAAGTATTCCACTACAGCCTCAGGAGGCCCTTGATTATTATTATTATTATTATTATTATTATCATTATTATTATCATTATGGGGCACGCCATAGCGTATTGGTTAAGGCACTGAGCTACAAGCCGGAGGGTCGAGAGTTCAAGTCCCGTTGGGGTCAGGATTTTTAAACTGACCTAAACCCTCTGGCGGCACTATGAACCTGGGGTCGACTCAGCCTCTAACGGAAATGAGTACCAGGCGCTTGTTCTGGGGGTAAAGGCGGCCGTCACGCAGGGCTGACAACCCGGCTGACATAAAGTGCCGATTGTCTAGAAAAAGTGGGAGCCTTAACCTCCTACTACCCCAAGGGCCTCCGGGCCTATTGTGGGATCACTTTACTTTATTATTATTATTATAAACTACAAGTCAGAAATCTCAGATATGAGTATCCATGGGGTTATGATTTCTAAACAGACTTGACCTTCTGACTACACCACGGTGATGTGGTCGACTCAGGATCTAAAGGAAATTAATAACATGTGTATGTTCGGTTGTAAAGACATTCGTCACGCAGAGTTGATAAAGCGGCTGACATATCTTGCTGTTGTCTTAGAGAAGAGTAGCCTCATCTCATTCTACTCGAAAGTCCTCCTAAACCTAGTAGGATCATTTTATCTAAACACTTTGTCACGACCCAAAATACATTCTGTATCACTAAAATTCAACAAGACGATTTTTTGTAATAAATATGTCGAGGGTTTTTATGTGGTAAAAGTCAACATTGCCAAACAAACTAATAGAAAGTAAAACTTTCGGCTATCTTTTTGTTTTAATTCCACGTACAAGTAATTCAACATTTAGTACTGTACTGAAAACTTAACTTATAATATATAAAAACCCAGAGGTCTAAGGTGGCAGCCCCACCACTGGACGTGCTCACTTCAGGCCAGTAATTTGTTGTGAGGACCTACTTTACTAAAAAGAAATTAAGGAATATGTACAAAAATACAGAAACAACTGGAAATCTCACTTAAGACGAATGAGCAGAACAAGAATACCACGTCAACCTTAAATTAACCAAGCCACCAGGCAAGAGATATTTGGGCAGATCCTTCAAATGTTGGATGAGAGACCGTAACAACCACTAGGTCAATCACATGAAAGGAAGAATAAGAAAAAGAAGAAGGAGAAAAGCCGTATCCTGTTAATAATCAGGCCTAAACCATGGGTTCCTTATAGCACAAGCACTCATTCAACATCCCTGAATAGTGGAAATTTTTCAATCCTTTGTTATGGCAGTTGAATTAAAAGAACAACAATTATTGGATTTAAAGAAAGGTATATTGGAGTATTTATGTGGAATTAACAGAAATATCTTATTATAAAATATGTTTTATTTTCATGAAATTATGCCAGACAAAATAACGAAAAGGTGCTATGGATCGTTTTTTTGGAAGAGTTCATGATGGCGCTTGGCCTCTTCTCCCCATCCGATATCCAACAGCAATTCAGTGAGCCATTTTCATGAGACGTCAAAACAATAAATGATGACATTTTTCACGCTGGCTACAATGTTTTAGAGCATGAGTAGAGTAAAGCAGCTTTTATAGAATCCAAATGATCGTTACCATTGATAAGCGAAGGAATTCTAACTTTTGAATTAACTGTTAATTGCTATGTAAATTTTTTCTAATCCATTTAAAAGACAAAACAAAATATTTACGTATAAACTATTGATTTAAAAATGAACTTCAATATCGATTAAGAAAATGGGTCATAGGATTAAAGAAAAAATAACTTGACCACACGCATCTTCGGTAGGTGAACAAAAAGCGTAACAACAGTTGTTATTCAAAAAAAAACAACGAAGACCTGCCTCATGGGCTAGTGGTCAGCGTTCCTGACTACAGTTCATGAGGTCCCGGATCAGATTCCCAGTCAGACCATGAACAGTTTCCTTAAAAGGAATTATTCCTGTGGTTGTCCATGGTCTGGAATATAGGTTAAGTTTACGTTAAGGACTCTCCTGGTGTTTCAGTCACAGGAACAATTCATGTTGTTACCCTTCGTATCATCGAGGTAACATAACTCCGCCTTCCAGGTGCCTCAACATAAGAAATTTATTACAATTCCGCCAATTTCAGGACAGAAAGACAGAACTGTCATAAAAGACAAGCGGGTGGCATTGGAAAAAAAAAAAAATACAAAGCAGCTATAAAGGAGGACTAGTCTACTCAAACACATCCCCAAGACGGCATATTATTTTATCAGTGGATCAGGAGTCTTGAAATTAATGTGCTTTTATGTTTAGTTGAATAGTAAAAGAAAAAATAATTACAAATTATATTTTTTAGATACCTCGTGGTTGATTACCCGGCGTTGCCCGGGAATCTACTTATCCCGATCTTCTTGTACATAAATGAGCTAGAATACGAAAATTAATGTGTTTTTTACTGTTTAGTTAAATAAGTGAAAGGACAAATTTATATCATAATTAATTTTAGATACCCCATGCTGTTACCCGGCGTTTTCCGGGAATCTACTCATCCCGAGCTTCTTGGCATAAATGAGCTGAAAGACGAAAATTAATGTACTTTTATGTTTAGTTAAATAAGTAAAACAAATATTGAAAGTGTATATAAATGTATATCGTAATTATTTAAGATTTCCCCGTGCTGATTACCCGGTGCTGCCCGGAATGTACTTATCTCGATCTTCTATGGCTAAAAGACAAAATTCGTTATTGGGAGTTATCCGTAAAAAAAAAACCGCAATATGCTGCTCGATGCTTGCCACACGAATCTACGTACTTGGTCCGATCTTCTTGGCATCAATGAGAGACAAAATGGTTATTGTGAGTTAATCCCGTAAGGATAAACATATGCTCTCCCGTACTTTTTTGTAGAGAGCTTTTTTGAAATATTCAATTTGTGTACATTAATGTTGTATATTTGTTATGGTTTAGACAGCGTAAGCCATTTAAAGCGTTCAAAAGAGCTATTTTTTTTTCACGTTTTCTCACTACAAAGGGTGATTTTTAAGGTGTAGTAGGAAGTTGAGTGTCACAACTCTCTTATGCCTAGTGTTCATCCCGGGAATCTTCTCTGAACATTTTCTGATGGATTTGGAAAACACTCGTGACATTACTTGCGATTCATTTTCGAAATATATATATTGTGTTTATTAAGCTCAAACAGTGAATTATCACTCGGAAGTAGAGTACGTTCATGTAATTGTTATGAATTATATTATCCTTAATCTAAAATTTTCCAAAATTGTTCAATTATTTATAGCACAAATGACTGTAAATTAATATATATTCGCATCACAAACTGCATGGTTAGAGATTGAAAACTGTATTGATGGATTGCGATTATCTTGATTTCTCGCAGGGAATTATTATTTCATAGCGATATCCTTGGCAATCTTTTGCTATTATGTTTTTATTTAATTATTATAGCCTCACTATGATGGTTGTCCAGCGGCTCGCTATGTTTCTCCTCCCGCAGCTGTTATATTAATTCAAATACAAATATACCGATTACCGCTACTATAATATTTCCGCATGTTAATCATTGTCGCGCAGCACCCGCTTTTATATAAACGGACAACCATCACAGTGACGCGATAATACGTAAACAAGCACACATATATTATATATACCGTCAGAACGCTAATCGGTTTCTTCTACACTAATAATTTATCCGTTTTCATACATTTATTTACGGTAATTAGCTAAACAAAAAAACGGTATTAAAAAGACTAACCATCAAATCTTAAAGACACCAATTATTATTTCTAATCCCTACTGTGATATAATTTGTGCTACAATCCAGAAAGCCCCATTTAGCACCTAATTGTTTTAATGAATAGATCCAGTACTAATTTTCACACATTTAAAAAACTAAAATAAATTATACTAAAGTTTTTGGGTGTTGCCTTCTTGCATGTCGGCGAACACACATTGGTTATGTAGAAAAAACAGAGCAAGCGACGGGAATTCCCTCTCCAAATGAACAGACTTTACGGAGGAAACACAGAATCTGGACATCTGTCGAATTTTGTCCTACAGTTGGAAGAAGCAAGAATGAAATAAGAGATGAAAAATTTATTTTTTTTGCGCGATGGTGCGTTTTGTGGTACTTTAGCAATGGCAACCATGATTGTAAGTTCAACTTCCTACATTTCGAGATTGCCAACCTAAATAATTATACTGTAATATTGCATTTACACCCACGTGCGGGAAGTAAAACCACTGCCCTCTATGTGTACTGCGTACAATGTATATACAAAAAAATATCCAAAAGGTAGTGTTAATATACATTATACAAAACAAATCACTGCATTTTAAATTAACTGAACTTTATTTCAAACAATATAAAACAATAAATACGTACTTGCGGCCATTTTATCAATAATAATGGTCTCACGGCCTCCTGTACTTTCAACTAATAAACATTGCTCACACTGTTAACGCTATTCAATTGTTTATAATGAACGCACATATTTTCCGACAAAGAGTTTTATTATTTTACTACTATTTATCATTTTGAAAACACCATCGCGCAAAAAATAATGTACCAACGCACGTTTGTGAAGTGTTTTACAGAATCACGAAAATTAAAAACCTTGCTATCCCACGGTTTTTAAACATTTTCCTCGATTCTGTAAATACCACTTCTCAACCGTACACTACTGTTAGGTTAGCGTTTGTTCTTCTTTCTCATATTTTCAATAATGACAAAACATGCAAAGACAAAACGTAGATGAGACTATCGGCCTTGGCAGTAAAACGGTCTTCTGAAATACATTATTAGTACAGTTCTAGACTTCTAAATTTTAAAACTGGTCTTGAGTTAACCGTTGCAATAAGCATATATCAAAGTATCTGACCTTTTGAGAAGTAATGTCAGAGAATGGCACAGGGAGATGGTGAAGGCTTGTATAGAATAATGTCAATCTGCTATGAAGTTACTTGTGGAATTTCAATTTGTGAATTCGAGATAATTATAAAATAATTTTATGCTGACTTCCTGGGACGATCGAACTTATATGTTCATTGCCGCGTGGCGTAACGTTTTCCAAAATTGTCCTGTAAGATTCGCCTTCCTTAAATCCTAGCTAATGTTATTCAACCACCTTATTCTTGGTCTACTACTGGCATTTTCCCTTTTGTTTATCTTCCAAGAATTTTCCACGTCTTTCTTTCATTTCCCAATTATACCACGTGTCCTGTTAATCGCGGTGTTCTTATTGCATCCGGTTTGCCATAAAGGTGACGTACTACACTGCTGGAGTTCGGAATTCCTAAAAAGTTAGTTAGACTTATACGAATGTGTCTAAATGGCACAAAGCGTAGGGTGCGTGTAGGCAAACCGTTTTCGGACACTTTTGAAATCCAGAATGGGTTGAAGCAAGGAGATGCTCTATCTCCTCTACTATTTAATTTTGTACTAGAGCATGCCATCAAATCTTTAGAGGATGAGGAAGGCTTACAACTCAATGGTATTAATAAGCTGTTAGTTTATGCTAATGATGTAGTACTATTGGCCGATAGCGAGGAGATACTAAAGGCCAACACGCACACACTATTAAGCAATACTAAGGAATTAGGACTGGAATTAATATCAATAAAACTAAATATATGGTCACACGTAGAAATTCATTATATAATGGAAATGGACACCTAATGACAAATGAGGGAAATTTTGAGGAAGTGGCTGAATTCAAATACCTAGGAACAATAATCGCAAATAGGAATGAGATGCACAAAGAAATTAAACATAGGCTCAATTCTGGAAATGGATGCTATTATGCATTGCAGAGACTTTTGATGTCGCAACTCCTTTCAAAAAACGTTAAGCTGAAAATATATAAAACTATTATTCTACCAGTTATATTATATGGGTGCGAAACATGGACTCTTACTTTAAGGGAGGAAATGAGATTACGAGTTTTTGAGAATAAAGTACCTAAGAACATTTTTGGACCAAAGAGAGATGAACAGACAGGTGAATGGAGAAGACTACATAACAATGAACTACATGGTCTTTATAGGAAGCCAGATAATAATAAGAATTTAAGTCTCGTAGACTGCGATGGGGAAATGATATCGACTGGGCATGAAAGCACTTGCTGGAAGCTTTGTAGGAAAGCCAGAGGGAAAACCCCCAGTTGGTAGACCAAGAATGAGGTGGGAAGACAACATTAACTATGATTTGAGGGAAGTAGATTATACAGTGAAATGATTGGAAAACATTTAGCTCAGGATAGGGATGTATGGAGAGCTTATGTCCGCGCGGCCATGAACCTACGGGTTCGTTAGTGCCAGTGAGTAAGTAAGTAAGTACTACACTGTAGCATTCTCTTCGTCTCCTATTGATCAGAATATTTTCATATGAACTTTATTTTCAAATGCCCATAATCGTTTTCCTTCTATTATAGTAAGTCATCTTGATTTGCACCCCGTATATTATAACTGAAAGAACACTGTTTTATTCATGAATATTATTTGAGAAAATTAAGTTTCCTGTAATGCATAATAGCATGCGTTGAGCCTCATTGTACACCTTATTCTTGTCAGTAAGGAATGATTGGAAAACATTAGCTCAGGATAGGGATATATGGAGAGCTTATGTCCGCGCGGCCATGAACCTGCGGGTTCGATAATGCCAGTGAGTTGGTTAGTTTGTAGGAGCAAATTTTTATGTTCTAAAAGTTAAGATTGCAACATAGTATAGTGATAAAATTAATGTAATAAGCCCTCCATGGTATCTTTACCTTGTCGTGGTGGAGTGGCTTGTGTGCTTAAATGATCCTGAGAGCTATGCCGGCGGTAGCATGTGCTGCCGATAGGGTTACCCATGCCGGACTGGTCGAAGGTGATAAGCCAGACGAAATAAGTACCTTGGTCGAAAGAGTGACGATCTTTCACCGTAAAAATACAACCGTCAAGAATGCGGACATGGGTTCTACTGGGGTAAAATTTTCCGGAGGTCAAATAGTCCGCCATTCGGTTCTCCGGCGGGGACTACTTCAGGGAACCCATGCCAAAGGCTCAATTTTTTGGTGAATGGGAGAAGACTACATAACAATGAACTACATGGTTCTTTATAGGAAGCCAGATATAATAAGAACAGTTAAGTCCCGTAGACTGCGATGGGCAGGACATGTTGCGCGTATGGGGAATGAAAGACGTGCATGGAAACTTCTTGTAGGAAAGCCAGAAGGAAAAACGCCCAGTTGGTAGACCAAAAATGAGGTGGGAGAACAACATTAACTATGATTTGAGGGAATTAGATTATACAGGGAATGATTGGAAAGCATTAGCTCAGGATAGGGATGTATGGAGAGCTTATGTCCGTGCGGCCATGAACCTACGGGTTCGATAGTGCCAGTGAGTAAGTAAGTAAGCTCTCTATATCCAATCAATTGATTTTTTTATAATATAACTTACAAAAAGTTTCTTAATAATTTATGTGTGGAATCTAGCATTATTACATTTATATTACACAGTTTACTTTTAAATTAAAAATAAATAATGTTCTATTTACATGATTTCTTTTTTAATTTAAAAGTAAGACGTGAAATGTAAATGTACTATTGCTAGATCCCACAATTATTGAGAAACGGTTTTGTAAATTATATTATAAAAAAATCAGTTGATTGAATATAAAGACTTGTTAAATTAATTTTATCGCTATACTGTATTGCAATCTTAACTTTTAGAACATAAAAATCCGCTTCCTGAACTGAAGGAACACTGTTTTATTCTGTATTGACGTAGACTTTCACGGCCGGAGTTGCTGTGATGATCTTGAAGAAGATTTTCGGGCTGTAGGCCGCGGATGCTAGATGCAGTCTCTGGCGAAATATCGGGGAACTACAAGCCTCACGACCACGGCCTACAGCCCGAAAATCTTCTGTAAGATCATCATAACCGTTTTATTCATTTTTAGTTTTACATTATTTGAGAGAATTAAGTTTCCCTGTAATGCATAATAGCATGCGTTGTGCATCATTATGCACATTATTCTTGTAAGTAATTATTATTCTCAAGATTTTTTGATTCACAACTTTCTTTTCAGAACAAACTAGAACTCTCTGGTAGAAACTAATGGAGGACATGTTGCTTGATATTAAGAATGGGGTAATTTTTTTAGTATTTTTACTCTCTTCTGACGTTTATCCCTATTTTATATCCAAAATACCCTTTTTTACCCCTTTCCTAATCTTTATGAGTTACTTCTTAATATTTATAATATAGCGAATTCTGCCATTCAATTTACTTTCAAGTCATATATGTCTGAAGTTATATTATATGCATTTGAAACATGGACTCTTACTTTAAGGGAGGAAAGAAGATTACAAGTATTTGAGAAGGAAAGTTTTTGGATCAAAGAGAGATGAACATACAGGGGAATGGACAAGACTACATAACAGTGAACTACATGGTCTTTATAGGAAGCCAGATGTAATAAAAATAACTAAGTCTCATATACTGCGATGTGCAGGACATGTGTCACGAATGAGGAATGGAAAAATGCATGGAAGATTCTTGTAGGAAAACCAAAGGGAAAACGTCCAGTTGGTAGACCAAGAATGAGGTGAGAGAACAACATTAACCATGCTTTGAGGGAAATAGATTATACAGGAAATGATTGGAAAACATTAGCTCAGGATAGGGATGGACGGAGAGGTTATATATGCGCGGCCATGGGCAGAATGCAATATGATGCCTCGTGACTGTAGTTCAAGGCTTAGTTCTGATAACTCTTGAAGGAGATCACACATTAATGCTAAGTCGGGAATGAAGTCAACTTTATTGATGCACTTTATTAAACCCCATACCCACCTCGTCCACCGTTGTCGTCTCGAGGTAGCGTGCTGCCTTGTCACGCAGCGGGCCCGGGTTCGATCCCCGGTCGGGGCAGTTTT
Source organism: Diploptera punctata (assembly GCA_030220185.1). Classification (NCBI taxonomy): domain Eukaryota; kingdom Metazoa; phylum Arthropoda; class Insecta; order Blattodea; family Blaberidae; genus Diploptera; species Diploptera punctata. Next base: position 20,088 of record JASPKZ010005127.1, read on the forward strand.
TCTGGGTGAGGTTTTTAATCGGAGTTTTTCCTCACCTGTAAGACAAATTCAGGAAACTTTAAGGCCCAAACTGTCCCCGAAATCATATGGCAATCATCATCATCATCATCCTTATCATTATCATCATCATCATCAATCATCCTTCACCGGTGTGAAAAGCAACGGGAAGCTTCCATACCTACAATTCCCTAGTAAAGCTGCAAGCATAGCATGATAATGCTATGATTGCAGTGAAGGACCTGCCTTCGGGCAGAATTACTATGGATGGATACTCACCTCTGTCAGTTGACTCCTAGCTATTATCATCTTTCGCAACTGCGAAGTGAGCATCAAACATTTTAAAGCGATTTTGCTTATTTTTAGAATTTCAATTTCAAGAATGCTGCTTTAACTCTCGAGCTTCCTTCAGTATTTGATGATAAAGTAAATAAAATTTGTCTAAGAGAGAACTCGAAGCGATTCACATTTGTTGGGAAGTCTCTTTTTATTATATCGTCAACGGAAAATTTAGGTCTATGGTTAGCACAATGCCAAACCAAAACTTCATAAAATGCTGCATTATTAATGTTAGATCTGATTTTTCCCATCTTCACAGCTGTTCCGTATGTTACAACTGAAATAAGATTTTCTTTCAGGAACTCATTAGAAAATCTTATGGATTCGAAACAGTTCAGCAAAATGTTAAAAATACCTTTATCACTAACATTGTTTAGCTATATTCTATTAAGGAATGTATCAGTAGACTCTCTCATGTCAGGGACTTTGGTTCATAAATAAATTATTGAAGATGGTAATTGGCTAATTGTAGCGCTCTCTCGACTTTTGTATTTGTCTCAATAATTGTCTTAAGTACATTTTTTTTTTCATTTCTTGTTCAATGTTATTAATAATGTTGGTATAAAACATTTCCTGAATTTAGAAGAATTAAAATGCGAACCTCATCAACTCCTTTAAATTCTTGCAGGTCAACCTCAGTCACAAAATCGATGTAAGGTAGATTATTTTTACACGTTTTATATTAACATTGGATCGACTTGAAACTTTGTATACTTGTAAAGGACCAATGACAATATAATAAGTTTATAAATAATGTGTAATATATAATAGGTTGTGGACTTATCGACTTTTTAGTCCATAGTTGTAAGAAATTAATATTATATCTTCAGGTAGCTCAGTTGGTAGAGCGGTGGACTGTAGTGGTATATAGGTGCCGTAATCCATAGGTAGCTGGTTCAAATTCGGCCCCGAGGATTTTTTTAGAAGACTATTACTTTTAGCTCATACTACAAATATTATCGAATTTAAAGATATTTACATTTTTATTTTATTCTGTAAAATATTAATGACAATTTTGTAAACTTGCCACATTGTAATTTATCCAGAAAATATGAGAAGGATACGATTAACTGTAACTATTTATCTATATTAAAAAAATTCAAAAATATTTAACAATGTTAGATAATAATAATTTAAAAATATATAATTATATTCGTGCCTAGACACTAAACATATCGTACGCAATTAAATTCTCATGGGATTCCACTTTATGACAATCAATTAAACTAAAAATTAAAAAAAGTTTGAAAAACTAAAACACGCTTTATTAGAAATCCGAACTAAAAAATGAAAAATAATTTTAATTTCCAATATGCTTCGGATAGAATTACGTGGTCAACAAAAAAATCATCTCCAACACATCTAGAATAAAACTAGAGTTATGTAAAAAAAAATACCATCAAAAGCGTGGGGTGCTTTTTATGGTTTTTACGTTTTCTTCTTAGATACTTTACTTTTAGCAATATCTGTTTATTATCAAATATATTAATTGATAAAGAGCACCACACGCTTTTGATGGTAATTTTTTTTGTAGATAACTCTAGTTTTATTCTAGATATGTTGGATATTATTTTTTTGTTGACTACTTTAATTTCATCCCAAGCGTGTTGGAAATTAAAATTATTTTTCATTTTTTGGTTCGGTTTTCTAATAAAGCGTATTGTTTTAGTTTTTTAAACTATTATTTATTCACTATATTATAAGCAGTGCGAAATATATTTTCTGTTATCTTCTGTTCATTTTCAAAGCCCCAATGCAAGCATTTTCTAAAGTATTCTCTTTACCACAAAGTAACTGCTTAAAGAGCGATTTCCTCCCCCCCCCACAAACAAACCATCTTTTGTGTTCTTGGAGCAACGGAAGACGACACAGAAACCGTCACCCACGGCTGTGCAATGTTAATACCTTGTTTATTTCTTTCTATCCCCAAATTTCCTACTTCTTTGCAAATTTCGCAACCAAGTTTTTATTTGATCCAACCAGTCGTTTACCTTACAGAATTCACTCTTTTGTTCCATATTCCAACACTCTGGGATATCATAAAATTTAGGCATTACTATCACACACATGTTCAAACGTCCATTCTCAATATCATAACAATTGTGTTCATTGTTCATACTTTCATGTTCACTTTTATAATCCTTTAGAGACCTTGATGGTCTTGGCTTTTCACTCGTACAAGAAATACTTGTCGGTCTCAACTTTTCAGATTCTGCAGAACAAGTAAAATAGTTCGTAAACTTGCTATTCATTTTACTTTATCATAAGTAATGCCACGAGTGATTTCCAAATTATCGATAAATTCACGACTCACGAAGTGAGGAGTGAATTTATATAGACTATTTAACTCATGCCACAAATGCTAATCAATGACCAATCACGTTTCAATTAATGTTGTTTTACAACCAATGACAGTCGTGTTTCACTTCTCTCTTTATCGATTTCTCTTTATCAGCTCCTGCTTTCGTGATAAAGAAAGCTCCTCCTTTTTAATGTTCTGAACAGGTCAAAGCATTGTTTTTCTCCAACAAATACATTGAATATAGCAAATAATGAAAAGATTCCTTGATTTTACTGAGTTGTTTACTAAAAAAATAAATGAATAACCCGTAATGTTAATTATGATATATAGTTTGATGTGTTTCATTATTTCTCCACTTGGGTGCACTCTTCCTATATTGCGATCTTATTTGGCCATAAATAATATGATCAAGCAGCAGTGAATGAACATAACCTCACATTTCTGATTTGTTTTCAAACATCGCCGTTTACATTAAACATATAAATATTTTAAAATAACTATAGTTAAACAATGATTTGTGAGTAAACAGCTTAATTTTATTCGTTAAATAGTCCTAACAAATGCCACTCTTGATGTCCGAATTCTCTAGATAAATTCACTCCTCACTTCGTGGGACGTGAATTTATCGATAATTTGGAAATCACTCGTGGCATTACTTATGATAACAAAACTCTGTTGAAACGTTTTCGAAAAATAATTAATTCTAACATTTACAATGTGCTAAATAATGTAAGCGTCTAGTATCGCCCATTGTCCGTGCAGCCATTTACCATTTAAATTCTGTTTATTTCATTATGGTGTTAATATTTCGTTCGGATATGTATTATCTAAACGATTCTACAGTGCCAATCGAGATGTGGCTTACGAGTTGTTTTATTACATTCCTAGTGGCATTGAGAAAGAAATAAGATTTCAAAACAATATTCTTGAATTTTTTTTTTGTTAAAATCTGAATTTTCCACGATAGAATTTTTCATTACCGTTTAAAGAATAGTCGTGAGCATTTATTTTGACTTCACTAAACTCTTGTTGTGAAGTATAAAACATATTTTTCGGAATCTGTACTGATACTACAAAATAACTGATTTTCATGTTTCTGTTATTGCAATGAGTATCACTATGACTGGTGTATTTGAACGAACCAGACAATCACTGACATGCAGCTCACACCCTTTATATTGAACAATTTCAACAACTTCTACAAGTGTACATGCCACATCGTGTAAAAATGATACTCGGTTGATAGAATTTTATGTTAAAGGGACGCCTATCCAGTGATAGAATGATCAATTTTTAGATATGCAGAGCACAAAAACATTCATTTTAATTTCCTGTAACATCTGTCAAATATTGGATGTGCTTTTTTAAAATCATATATATATATATATATAGTTTAGATCCTAAGCCTATTGATATTAAAATTCTAAGAAATATAAAACTGTGCCTGAGGTTTCAATCGTCCTCAACAATCAGCAGTGTAGTTTGAAAACTTAAGTTTCATCTTCTGCTTACAGTTTTGTCCAAACTTGAGTTTTCGAAAGTCTCCTACAAAACTACACTGCTCCAAACAGAAAGAAGAAGATGAAACTTAAGTTTTCGAAAGACCTCCTACAAAACTACACTGCTGATTGACGACTGAGATCTCAGGTACCCTTTTATATTTCTTAAAATTTCAACATAATGACCTCAACGGAGTCTCGTAATTTGTTTTTAAAATCTTGACTTATTGGTGAACCGACGTTTCTAAGTTCTAATACATCCTAATGATCTGCTGTTTAAAGTATAGATTAAAGACCTAGTAACATCTCTTGGGCACATCAGTATACGTCACTATGCAATATTCAAGAACTATCTAATATATAATAAATAATAGTTTTAAAAAACTAAAACAGCACGCTTTATTAGAAAACCGAACTTAAAAAATGAAAAATAATTTTAATTTCCAACGCGCTTGGGATAAATTTAAAGTGGTCAACAAAAAAATCTTCTCCAACACATATAGAATAAAACTAGAATTATCAACAAAGAGAAAATAATTTTACCATCAAAAGCGTGGGGTGCTCTATATCAATTAATATATTTGATAATAAACAGATATTGGTAAAAGTAAAGTCTCTAAGAAGAACATGTAAAATCATAAAAGGCACCCCACGCTTTTGATGGTAAAATTATTTTCTTTTTGTTGATAATTCTAGTTTTATTCTATATGTGTTGGAGAAGATTTTTTGTTGACCACTTTAAATTTATCCCAAGCGCGTTGGAAATTAAAATTATTTTTCATTTTTTAAGTTCGGTTTTCTAATAAAGCGTGCTGTTTTAGTTTTTTAAAACTATTATTTATTTTTTATTTTTTAGTTTTAATATTTTACAGAATAAATAAGAATGTAAATATATTTAAATTCCATACTATTGTAGTATGAGCTAAAATTATTACTCTTCTAAAAAAAAAATCCTCCCCAGCCGGATTCGAACCAGGGACTTATGGATTACTGAAATTATATACCACTAGTTAACCGCTCTACCAACTCAGCTCTGACAACGATTGACTAAAATGTCGACAAGTTCGTAACCTATTATACCAGTTTTAAAGTTTTTGATTTTCTGATGATTCTGGCCAGGAATTTTGAAATAAAATATGAAATTATTGTAGTGTCACGGCTCCTTTAGAAGTATACAAAGTTGCAAGTCGATCCAATGCTTCTAAGTGGGTGAAAATCGTGTTCAAAGATTCTGTTACATAAATACAAAAACACTTTTTTTGATTTTATGATGATTCTGGCCAGGATTTTAGAAAATAAATATGAAATTATTGTATTGTCTCGGGTTCTTTACAAATATACAAAGTTTCAAGTCGGTCCAATGTCTCTAAGTGGGTGAAAATCGGGTTAAAAAATTCCGTTACATAAATACAAAAACACTTTTTTTGATTTTCTGATGATTCTGGCCAGGATTTTAGAAAATGAATATGAAATTATTGTATTGTCACGGGTCCTTTACAAGTATACAAAGTTTCAAGTCTAGCCTATGTTTCTAAGTGGGTGAAAATCGGGTTCAAAAATTCCGTTACATAGATACAAAAACACTTTTTTTGATTTTCTGATGATTCTGGTCAGAATTTTAGAAAATAAATATGAAATTATTGTATTGTCACGGGTCCTTTACAAGTATACAAAATTTCAAGTCGATCCAATTATTTTAAGTGGGTGAAAAACGCGATGAAAGATTCAGTTACATAGATAGATAGATAGATAGATAGATAGATAGATACAGGTCAAGCTAATATAAAGCGTGTAAAAATGAATGTTTGTTTGTTCGTATTTTATGCGCAGCCAAACCGTTGGTCCGAATGTCATGGGATTTTTTGCAAAATGTTCAGGAGATTCGCTATAAGAGAGTTGTGATACTCAACTCCTACACCCTTAAAAATCACCTTTTGTAGTAGAAAACGTGAAAAAAGTAGCTCTTTGGACGTTTAAATGGCTTACGCTGCCTAAACCATAACAAATACAAAAAATCAATGTACACAGAATTTAATATCTCAAAAGCTCTACAAAAAGTCCGCGACAGCATATGTTTATCTCTTACGGATAACTCACAATAATCATTGTTGTCTTTAATTGATGCCAAGAAGATCAGGACAAGTACGTAGATTCCTGTGCAAAGATAGCTGCACATGTCGGGTATTAGTTTACGGATAACTCACAATAACGAATTTTATCCTTTAGCACATTTATGCCAAGAAGATCGGGATAAGCAGATTCCCGGGCAACATCGGGTAATCAGCACGAGGAATCTTAAAATAATTACGATAGGCCTATACATTTATAATTATTTTTCCTTTTACTTATTCAATTAAACATAAGAAGTGCATTAATTTTCGCCTTTCAGCTCATTTACACTAAACATAAAAGCACATTAATTTTCATTTATTTAAGCATAGCAGCGCACTCCGGGTATTATCTAGTCTAATATATAAAAATTAATGTTTGTTTGTTTGTTGGTTTGTTTGTACATATTCTATGCGCGGCCATACTGTTGATCCGATTTTGATGTTTTTTTTCTTTTGCAAAAAGTTCAGAAGATTCTCGGGATGAACATAGGCTATAAGGGAGTTGTAATACTCAACCCCTTCACCCCTAAAAATCACCCTTTGTAGCAAAAACATGAAATAATATCTTAAATGGTTTACGTTGCCTAAACCATAACAAATACACCAAATTAATGTACACAGAATTTAATATCTCAAAAAACTCTACAAAAAATTCCGTGACAGCATATGTTTATCTTTTACGGATAACTCACATAACCATTTTTGTCTTTCATTGATGCCAAGAAGATCGGGATAAGCTGATTCTCGGGCAATCATAGCAGCTCAAGACTGGTGGTTGAAACACATTAACATTTATTTAGGAGTAGCAGCGCATGCCGGGTATTAGCTAGTGTATTATAAAATGAACCGTAGTGAAAACCTTTGATGAAAAATCAGACTGTAATGCTTTCCATTTCAACAAAAAGCCCCTATCTTTATCTGCCTGTTCTTGCGTCCTCAGCTGGAAATGTATCACCATTATTATCATCATCATCATCAATAATAATAATAATAATAATAATAAATAATAATGATAATAATGATAATAATAATAATAATAATAAGCCTACTATAACCCTAATTTAAAAATGATGACAATGATAATTATTATATTAATGATAATGTTGATCATCATAGAATTAATAATAACAATAATAATACAAATTTTTATTCTCAAGAGTAATCTGCTTTAAAAATAAAGTAAAATACTGTGCGAAAACTGGGTTCTGTTGACGGTGAGACAGGAGAAAGTACTTAGTTCGTTATTATATTTAGCTTGTTAGGGTTTCTACCTCTTCCACTCCTGGTTGCAGAGGACTGTTGGTCAATTCATCAACCATGCATCATCATGCTGTAATCGTAAATCATTTGTCAGAACCGTTTTCCTCTGCCGATGCTCGGATAACGTACGATTATATCGCCAAGTTCACACACCTACTCAAATTCTAGTTTGTTGTTAAATATGATCTCCCTCTCATCATAATTACTGTTCTCATTAACTAACTGAAAGGGTTTGATAACGCTGGTCGACATGAATTTTGTCTCATGAGTACCAATAGTTGTACTTAATGCAGTTTTTTATCGTGTTTTCAAATATGTATTCGGAATTTCTCCACCACCCACAGTTTTTTTATTTCGGTTTCAATTAATAAATTTAAATAATTATTTTTTTAATAAACTTTTTTCGTCCATTTCTCCATTGTAAAATAAAACCAAATGAGCTAACTCAAATGGTTTTCAGCTACGGAAAAGATATATCAAGGCAAATGAACTAATATGCTGGCCGATTATTGTTGGACCATCAAGAGGGATTCTCCACAGGCGAAAATATAGCAGGAAATCGCCATTTCTTACTTTCTAGGTGAGTCCGAATATTGTGTAGTTACGAATGTAGAAAATATTAAAATGTTTAAAATTATAGGTGCCTGTCTCTCGGAAACCTTGCATGGTGGAGAAAAAATTCTATCAGAACCACATATTTTTCTTTCTGAGACAAAAAAAAAGTTTATTTTTTGTTGCTCAGTGTAATACTATTTCAAGTGTAACTCAAACTCACTGCCTCTATCGAACCCATAGATTCATGGGCGCGCGGACATGATCTCTCCGTACATCCCTATCCCGAGCTAATGTTTTCCAATCATCCCCTGTATAATCTAAGTCCCTCAAATCATGGATAATGTTATTCTCCCAACTCATTCTAGGTCCACCAACTGGCCGTTTTCTCTCTGGTTTTCCTACCAGAAGCTTCCACGCACCTGTATTATCCCCCATACGTGCCACATGCCATGGTCATCGCAGCCACAAATTTATTTCTCTCTTTTATTCATGGCTTTTATTTTTAATTTCTATATAATCTCGTGTCTTCTAGAATTTGGATTAGGTACATTACGAGCTTTTAGATGTCACTAGTATAAATAGGGAATATGCTATGATTTCATGGGTAGCCAAGAATATCTTTTTTCCATTTTCCTTATTTTAACCTGATTTTTTAAAGGTAGATTTACGTACCTAAATCTTCTCGGACATTAAAGGAACAAGACATGTCGGTAGAGGATTTTTGACTATGAATTTCACATGTAGTTTTTAACCAGACACGGACATGGAGAGTATGCAGGAAGAGTGATGGTCTCAATGCTTGTTTCATACCATACATAATAATTAACGTATAATGCAACACATGCCTTTCACTCATACATTAATACTGAAGAAGGTCAATATGACATGAATGATAAGGTTGGTCAGGAACTATTCGGGGACACGTTGATCTTAAACTTCTTCACATTTTTCTTATAGGGAGAAAAAATCCGGAAAAGAGTAATCACCCACGTAATTTGTCCCGACCGGACATCTAACCCATGGCTGCCTGGGTTTGAGGCAATGGTGTTATCTCGAGGACACTAGTGCAGAATATTTATTTATTTAGTTATAGCCTCCGGAATCAATAATGCTAATATTTGTTTTATTTATATTTAAACTAGCTAATACCCGGCCTGCGCTGCCACGACTAATTAAATGGAAATTAATATGCTTTTATGTTTAGATAAATAGATAAGAGGAAAACTAATTATAATTTTATATTTTTTTAGATACCCCATGCTGATCACCCGGCGTTGCCCGGGAATATACTTATCGCGATCTTCTTGACATAAATGAGCGGAAATACGAAAATTAATGTGATTTATGTTTAGTTAAATAAGTAGAAGGAAACATTATATCGTAATTATTTTTAGATACTCCGTGCTGTTTATCCGGTGTTTTCCGGGAATCTACCCATCCCGACCTTCTTGGCATAAATGAGCTGAAAGACAAAAATTGTTCTTCTTATGATTAGTTGAATAAGTAAAATGAAAAAATATATAAACATATATCGTAATTGTTTTAAGATTCCCCGTGCTGATTATCGGATGATGCCCGGGGAATCTACTTATCCCGATCTTCTTGGCATAAATGAGCTAAAAGACAAAATTCATTATTGTGAGTTATCCATAAAAGAATACCCGCCATGTGCTGCTTATGCTTGCACAGAAATCTACGTACTTGTCTCGATCTTCTTGGCATCAATGAAATACAAAAATGGTTATTGTGAGTTGTCCGTAAGAGATAAATATATGCTGTCGGGAATGTTTTTGTATAGTGTTTTGAGATATTCAATTCTGTGCACATTAATTTTGTGTATTTGTTATGGCTTAGGCTGCGTAAGCCATTTAAGCGTCCAAAGAGCTGCGTTTTCGCTTCTTGCTCTACAAAGGGCGATTTTTAAGGGTGTAGGAGTTAAGTATCACAACTCTCTTATAGCCTATGTTCATTCAGGGAATCTCCTGAACATTTATCAAAAAGCCGCTTCACAATCGGATCAACGGTATGGCCGCGCATAAAGTACGAACAAAGAAATAAATAAATAAATAAAGAAAGAAACAAACAAACAATCAAAAACATTCATTTTTATATATTAGATATGTATAATATATAATGCTACCACGTTGCTTTTATCACATTTCTGGCTTTCTTCCCTGGCACTGGCGTGGAATTGTACTATAGTTCTGAGGTTGGGGCACCCCAATGATATGGTGGGTGATAAATAATAGAGAAGCGCCAGGAGAGTCGTGGACCTAAACTTTATCCAATTCGCAGACCATGGTCAAACCACAGGAATAATTCCCTCCAAGGAACAATTCCTATGCTCTGACCGGGAAACCAACCCGTAAGAGATAAACATATGTTGTCGCGGACTTTTTCAAGAGCTGTTTGAGATATACAATGCTGTGTACATTAATTTTGTGTGTTTGCTATTGTTTACGTCCAAAGAGCTACTTTTTTCACGTTTTCCACTACAAAGGACAATTTTTAAGGGAGTAGGAGATGAATATCACAACTCTCTTATAGCCTATTTTCATCCCGGGAATCTCCTGAACATTTTACAAAAAGCCCCATCACAATCGGATCAACATTATGGCCGCGCATAAAGTACGAACAAACAAACAAACCAACCACCAAACAAACAAACATTAATTTTTATATAGGCCTATTAGATTGTTTCCTGAAACTTTGAAACTTTAAATGTAAGATATCTTATTAAAAATCGTGTTTAGTCTCTAATGATCAGTTTATGTATCTAAATTGTATTATTATTGATTTTTTGAATAATTGGATTAATATAATTTGTAATTATTTCGGTTCTTGTCACTGCTTCCTATTTCTTCTGTTTGAGGGAAAGGGTAAATCTAAATGTCTTAACATAGTCTCAATAAATAAAACATTATTAGTATTACTATTATTATTATTATTATTATTATTATTATTATTATCACTATTAATATTAATACTATTGTTATTATTATTAACACAGTGTTACTATGGAACCCGGATGTAGACCTACATGAAAGCGCGGTTATAAACTCTTATTTATACTAATCCTAATAATAAAGATTCTAAATTAAGAACAAACTAATAATATTCAAATTTTAAAATAGTGTTCATATTTATTATGTGAGAAAGTAGCTATAATTATCAACCGTGAAATTAAATGTATTTAATATATAAAAATGAATGTTTGTTTCTTTGTTCGTACTTAATGCGCGGCCATACCGTTGATCCGATCGTGATGTGGCTTTTTGCAAAATGTTCAGGAGATTCCCGGGATGAACATAAGCTATATGGGAGTTGTGATACTCAACTGCTACACCCTCAAAAATAGCCTTTTGTACTGAAAAACGTGAAAAAGTAGCTCTTTGGACGCTTAAATTGCTTACGCTGCCTAAAACCATAACAAATACACAAAATTAATGTACACAGAATTGAATATCTCAAAAAGCTCTACAAAAACTTCCGCGACAGCATATGTTTATCTCTTACGGATAACTCACAATAACCATTTTTGTCTTTCATTGATGCCAAGAATATCGAGACAAGTACTTAGATTCCTATGCAAACATAGCAGCACATGGCGGGTATTCTTTTACGGACAACTCTCAATAACGAATTTTGTCTTTTAGCTCATTTATGCCAAGAAAATCGAGATAAGTAGAATCCCGGGCAACACCGGGTAGTCAGCACGGGGAATCTTAAAATAATTACTATCTACATTTAAAATTATTTTTCATTTTACTTATTCAACTAATCATAAGAAGTACATTAATTTTGTCTTTCAGCTCATTTATGCCGAGACGATCGGGATGAGTAGATTCCCGGGCAACGCCGAGTAATTAGCATGGGGTATCTAAAAGAATGTAAATGTATAATTATTTTTCCATCTACGTATTCAACTAAACATGAAAGAACATTAATTTTTTGTTTATTTAGGCGTAGCAGCGCACACCGGGTATTATAAAAATGTCCTCTGAATCCTTTATTGAATGCATTACGATACTAGAAGTAGTTTTTTCCAGCTATTGCCTATAGAATTCATTTCCCTCAGATAATGGCTAATACTCTCATCTAACCTCATTTTTGGCTTACCTCCTACGCTTTCCCTCTTGGTTTCCTGAAAGAATTTCCAATCCACTTTAATTCTCCTTTCGTGTCATATGTCCTGGCTTACGCAGTTTACATAACTCTTCTTATTACTTCTGATATCATTATTATTATTTATTGTTATCCATCCATTTTTGTCTCTTTTTATTCGAAAATATTTTCTGAAGATATTTATTCTAATATTGTTACTATTATTACAATAGTAGTTATTATTAGGCCTGCTATTGCGGACTTATCGTAGTGTAATTGGTTAAGGCAATTCGATACAAAACGGAAGTTCGGGTGGTCGTGTCGCAGTGCGCGCACATACGATGATAATTTTTTTAAACCAACCTAAAATCCTTCTGGCGACACCCCAGCCTTGAGGTTGAATCAGCCTGTAAAGGAAATGTGTACTTGAAGTTTGTTCTGGAAGTTAAGCGGTCGTCATGAAGTGCTACCCACCCGTCTGACATCTTGTGTCGTTACTCTAAAAAAGGTTAGAGCGTGAACTTTGTAATTCCGCAACAAGGGTCTACTAAGGGCTTTAGATTTAATGCTTTGATTTACTTTATTATGATTATTATTATTATTATTATTATTATTATTATTATTATTATTATTATTATTATTATTATTATTATTATTATTATTATTATTATCCACCGCTGTGGTCTCGAAGTAGCGTGCTGCCTTGTCACGCAGCGGACCTGGGTTCGATTCCCGATCGGGACAGGCTTCTGGGTGAGGTTTTTCGGGGTTTTTCATCACCTGTAAAACAAATGTCAGGAAGCTTAGGGCCCAACAGTCCCCGAAAATCATCCGGCTATCATCATCATCACCATCCTTCATCGGTATGGAAAGCAACGGGAAGCTACCACACCTATAATTCCCTAGTAGTGCTGCAAAGCATGGCATGAAAATGCTACGATTGAAGTGAAAGACCTGCCCTCGGGCAGCATTACTATGATTGCCTGACATTATTATCATCTCATTATATTATGATTATTATTATTTATTTTAAAAAAATTTCTTATATATTTTATTATTGTTTGTTATTATTGTTATTATTATTTGATTATTGTTATTATTGTTGTTATTATTGGATATTATTATTATTATTATTATTATTATTATTCTTATTTATTATTTATTCTTATTATTATTATTATTATTCATATATTATTATTATTATTCTTATTGATAGTGAGATTGTGATTTTTATGTAGGTTGGATGCAAGAACACTAGTTGAATGGATTGATTCAGAAACAAATGTACAATACAAATGCAATGAAAATAAATATATGTATCTGAAGAAAGACTTATCAAAAGCCCTCTTCTTCAGTTTAAGGCTACATATTAGAGCCTTTGTTTCAAAATCAGCAATCCGTTTTATGACATTCTTAAGTCGTAGTTTTCATATTTTGGTGCGGATATCCATTTACTCGGTAGGATGTGTCTTTCAAGTTGACTGAGCTCAACAGAAACTCCTCCTTCTATATGCCATTTGTCTTTTTGTGACTCCAATCTCAACTTTCAAGAAATATAAGTTTTTTTTTCGCTCACTCCTACTGCAAGTTTTGTGCTTGCCTTCCGACTCGAAAGAATAAATCCTTTAGATTCTCGTCAAAAGTTTTCAATTTCCAAGTGAAGATGGCGGGATCTCTGTCGAAGATAATACCCTAATCTTATTCAGTTAGTCCCTTATCTCAGCCCAAGGGATGGTTATAACAGAACTTATTTTGCCTTCATCAATAAACTATACTTTATTCATCTGAGATTTGAATCGATGTATTAAACAATAGCCTTCCTTGAAAATTGTTATGAAAAACTGGCCAGTGTAAGAAGAAAAATGACAGTTGATTGAAATTATAAAAAAGGTACACTGATCTCACTAGAGGCCTAAGGATATTCTTGCTGTAGTAGAAGTCTGAGGCTTCAACTTTTCTAGACAAACGGCAACAACATATATTAGACAGGTTGCCAGCCCTGCGTGACGGCCGCCTTTACCCAGTAAACTTGGGCGTGGTATTCATTTCCGTTAGAATTCGAGTTGACCTCAGGGCCATAGTGTCACCTGAAAGTTTGGGAAAATTTAAAAATCCAGACATCAGGATGGATTAAACCTGCGACCTTTCAATTCGGCTATCACACATCCCCCCAAAAATAAACATATTATCATACTTTGCATTACCTATTTAATGAAAATGTTCTAGAATAACTTAAATTAATTAGAAATTACTTAACGTAAAGTCTTATTTTTCGTAGTAATATTAAAAAGTGGGTTCTTGGAGCAGTTAATAACAAATGAGTGAAAGTTAAAAGAAGTGGCTTAATTAATATATTCTCACTCGGTTGACCAGGGGCTTTACTTACGTTATTTGGTCGTAAATGAACACAAATATGTTGTCTAAAATATCATATTATCAGTAAACTTTTACTCACAATTTTCACTCATAAAAATCTTCTTTCAAAGTTTATGTCAATCACAAATATTTCACATTCCCTGATGGATCCGTTCACCACAATTTCTCATACACTTCATTTTTCACCGTCCAACACAAGACAAGACAAGACTGACTGATGTCTTGCCTTCGCTTATTTTATAGGTGCCGGGAACTTTCTAGACTTCGAACCGTAGAAGAACCGATCTATCCCGAACGGAGAAACAGAGACTTCGTAGAATAGTCTAGAATGAGGCCCTAGACATTTCGATGTTCGCGCGACCATTTTCACTCGCGATTGGGGACTTGCAAATGTATCCTGACCAATACGAAACCGCTATTCCCGCCTTGATCACGCAATTTAAACATGGTTGTACGACGCCTAACACTGCTCCCTGCTTAGAGCTGATCGTCTCGATCAGCTCCCTTATATGCAGAGAGTCGATGTAGAAGTTAATTGTTTTTTCTCTGGGCTGGTGCTGAATCTTGTAGATCACATCGTTGATTCTCGTCCATGACCACACTACCTTGTATGGTTCATCACAGATACGCTGGAGCTTTGATGATCTTCCCCTGATTCGAGCTGCTGCGAGGTAGCCAACGAGCCAGACGAGGAATGCAATGACGATAGCGAGAACTTGGGGATCGTCCTTCATGAGGCTTTTCTCTCACGAGCTTGCGACTTTCTCCTTCGGTCGCATTCTGCTCAACCGTGGATGCATAGTCGCAAGAGAGGACCACTTCTTAAGTTACGACGGACGAAGTGATGAAGAAGCCCTCCGTGACCTCTACCTCTTCCATGACCATCACGTCTTCAAAATCACCTTCCTTTAGGATCTCGTTTGAGAGGGAAACGGCAGGGCTGCGTGTTGTAATAGCAATGGCGATTTCAGTAGCGACCAGGCTGGTTCCATCTTGGCCTTTATTGTTCTTCTCGGTTTTCCTGTCGCCAGTCTCGTCGTGGAGTAGGACCTCATTATGTCCAAAACGGAGTAGGCCTACTCGTAGTCTGATGTCCGCCGTAATGTCCTGCATTCTCAAGTTCTCCAGGCCTAAGAAGACGTCCTCGGCAACTTCGGCGACAACGCCCACAGTCATAGCTCGCACCCTCCCAGGACCAACTCCAGGAGAACCTCCTTTTCCACATGCATACTCCCCCGATGCGGTTCCTCTCATGCAACCCTTTTTCTACTTTGGGTCGCACTATGGTCAGCGTCGCTTCCATATCGACGAGTGCTCGATAGGTCCGTCCGTGGTTCCATCCGACGGCTATAAATCCATGTTGTTCACAGCGATCAGTATGAAGCGAGGGGATGATGATTCCGACGCCGGTGGCTCCCTTCTCACACCGGCCCATTGCTGGTTTTCCTGGTCCTCCGCTTGCATGCGGTCGCAGTCTCGTATTATATGTCCGATTCGTTCACAATTCCAGCAGATCCATGTCTTTGCCGCCTCGAGACGCAGTGACGCATTCAGGGTTCCGCTGATGACTGGTGTTGTTTTAATCTCAAGTTCCCTCAGACAGCGGACGCCGCCTCACCGTCGATGAACGTCGCTAGAAGTCCGCTAAGAGCCATGTGGGCTAGTTGTTCAATGGCCATGGCGTATTCTTGGAGCGACACCCTGACGCCCTGGGCACGGGCCTTCAGCTGGGCGCGGTATGCGTCACTGAGGTCGTGATGGCCGTAACGATTTTCTAGGGCCTTCAATATGTCCTCGGCGTGACATTCTCCTGGAATGCTTGTTAGAATCTCCGCGAGCTTGTCCCTGAAAATAAGCTATAAACAGCGTTGTTCTTTCTTCAGACGTCCAACCATTGTCCCTGGGGGTCCGTTTATCGGGCCCCAGCTGTGCTCACAACAGCAACAGGGCGCGTCCCCGGGCGGCGGATAGGGGAACGGTCGGTGGTTTGCTTGCACTCCTCCCGGCTAGGTCCAGACCGGACCCGCGGGCCATTTGTGAGGTCGTCAGGACTCGAGCGACCTGATGCACTACATAGCTCGTGCTGCGCCCACTTCAGCAGCAAATCGCGTCCCCTCGGTGGCGTAGTGGGGAAAAGGTCGGTGGATCTGCTAGTCAGTCCTCCCTTCCAAGTCCGATGGACTCGCGGACCATAAGTGGGGTCAACAGGAGACGAGCGCCCTGTTGTACTAAAGCTCAAATGCCCCGGCCCACAACGGGGGCAGCGACCGTCGTGGCGAGGCGGTAGGAGATTGTGGAGATCAGCAGCTCCCTTCTCTTGGTTTATCCCGAGGACCTTTGTGGGGGCACCATGGGCGATGAGCTCCCTGGATGCCTACATTGCTCAGTGGGCTGACTCACAGCAGCGGCACGACTAGGCTTAGTCTTGCGAACGGGCTGGTTGGGACAATACCGGGCGTAATGCTGGGAATTACCACCAGGTCGATAAGCTCGGGAAAGGAGTAAGCGCGGTCTCCAGGGTCTCGGACTTAGCGCTGACTCTGGAACCGAGTGACCCAAGGACAATCTGTGAGGTCGTCAGGAGTTGAGCGACCTGAACGTACTATAGCTCAGGCTGGACCCACTTCAGCAACCAAACACGTCCCCAGCTGGTGCACTGGGGGAAAGATCGGTGGATCTGCTAGACAGTCCTCCCGGTTAAGTCCAAGGGACTGTGAACCATTAGTGGGGTCGGCAAGAGTTGAGCGCCTTGTCGTACTAGTTGCTCATCTGTTGGAGCTTGCGAGCTCCGTGCTGGCCCACAACAGCTGCAGAAGGCGTCCCTGGGGGCACACCAGGGCTCGGCTCGGACCAGTCCAGCGGGGAGCTACTGTACTGGTTCCTGGCTTGGCCTACGGGCCCGTCGACAAACTGTGGGGTGGCCAGGAGATGAGCACCTGGATGTACTAAAAGTCTCACACTGTTGGGCTTGTAGCCCTAGCCGGTCTCACAACGGCTGCAGGACACGTCACTGGAGGCAGAACAGGGGAATGGTCGGTGGATCTGCGATAGCAGTCCTCCCGGCTAGGCTCATGGAGCCCGTGGACCAACTGTGGGGTCATCAGGATTGAGCGACCTGATGTACTATGTAGCTCAGCAATTGCCCAGAACTGCGAACTCCAACACTCTCTCCCTGGGGTGTTGGTTTAAAGACCGAGAACTTGAATGTGGACGCGAAGTTAGGATAGGGAGGACTAGAACTAGGACTTGGGAGTATGGTCATGACGACCGAGGTATCCCAAGGGGTGGACGGCAGGGCCTAGATGTCGTCCAACCATTGTGATTTGAGATGGTGTTGAATTGACGTTTAAATATGTCCCCTGATGTAGAACCGTCAAATTTAGGACTCTTGATTACATATTGGCTTGGAGCGTCAGTCATAGAGTTTCATACCATGTCGAAAAATCTCTGTGCAGATCTTCCATTACACGTCCTACTTCGGATGTTACTAGATGATGATAACTTTTCTCCTGTTGTTCCCAATGCTGCTCAAAATTATGTCATGCTGAGTTAGTTTCAATTCAACTCCATCTCTAACTGTGTTTAGATTTTGTTCAATCTTTCCTCTAATTTTGTACAAATTGTCCTCTTGTTCATTTACTATTTGTTCAATGCTAGGGATTTCGGGTTTTTAATTCTTGCGTAATTTATTTGAATTAATATAAATTACATGAATCTACAAAAGTTTCAATTGTATCTTGTAATCTTTCATTTTGGGTTAACAATTCTCTTTTAATTTCTTAATTTCGTGTATTATTATGTTTTTGTTTCTCATTTGCATCAGTTTAATATAGGCCTACTCTTTTGTATCTTCATTTTGTTTTAGAATTCCTTTGCTCTGAAAAATAAATGAGTAAGAATTTCTTGTGCTTGTTCCATTCTGTTATATATTGCTTACTGATTTGATGCAGGAGTTCTACTTCGCCTTAGTAGATGACACTCTTCGTCGAGTACTCTACTTTATCACCGTTACCAGCAGCCTATTAAGAAAGTAATCCACCTCTCTTTCACCGGGTGTCACTCAGATTACAAGCCTTAGTTATCCAATTGTTGATATTTAGGATTTACCTGAATTTTTTTCATTATAATTCTCGGACACAACCTCTAGATTGTATTTTGCAGTTTATAAAATTTCGAAAACGTTTTTGAAAAATACCTAGACTACAGCCATGGAAATCTCAGTTTTGAAATTTATTATTTAGACCGGATTTTTTAAATTAGAAATCCCGGATACACCGTCTAGATTGTATTTTTGCTGTTTCAAAAATTTCGAAAATTTGAATTTTTTGTTAAACCAGCAAGACAATAGACTTGGAAATCTCAAATTCGAAATTTAGGATTTCGACCAAATTGTTTGTATTAAAAATACCGGACACACCCTCTACATTGTATTTCTACAGTTTTTGAAATTTCCAAAATTTCGACGCTTTTTTGGAAAAACAGCAAGATTACAGTTCTCGGAAAACTCAGTTTTGAAGTTTTTTTGTTTAGAAAGGATTTTTTGCATTAGAAATCCCGGACACAACCTATAGATGGTATTTTCCAGTTTTTGAAATTTCGAAAAATTTTGACATTTTTGGAAAAACACCAAGATAAAAGCCTTGCAAATCTCAATTTTATAATTTAGGATTCAGACTGGATTTTTTCCATTAGATATCCCGGACACACCCTCTAGTTTGTATTTTTATAGTTTTTGAAATTTCTAACATTTTGACATTTTTTTTAAAAAAACCAGCAAGACTATAGCCTTGGAAAATTCAATTTTCAAATTTCGGATTCAGACCGGACTTTTTGCATTAGAAATCCCGGACACTCTCTCTAGATTGTATTTTCGCAGTTTTTGAAATTTCGAAAATTTTGATACTTTTTTGGAAAAAATACCAAGAATGTAGCCGTGGAAATCTCAATTTTGAAATTTAGGATTTAGTCCGGATATCTTGCATTAGAATTCCCGAACACACCCTCTACATTGTATTTTTGCTGTCTTTCAAATTTCGAAAATTTTAACATTTCTTGGAAAAACAAGAACTGAAAACTCAATTTTGAACTTTTGGATTTAGACCGGATTTTTGCATTAGAAATCCCGGGCACACCCTCTAGATAGGGTTTTTACAGTTTTAAAATTTATAAAATTTAGACTTTTTTTGGAAAAACACCGAGCCTACATCCTTGGAAACATCAATTTTGAAATCTGGATTCAGTCGGGAATTTTTGCATTTGAAATCCCGGATACACCCTCTAGATTGTATTTTTGAATTATTTTTTTAATTGATTTTATTAAACACAATGTGTACATTTAGAATTTTCACCAGTCTTTTGTAATTTTGGTGAGAGGCTGAGTTCTGCTTTGGCATTTCATTAGGTGGTACCTGGAGCATGGCTCGTCGCAAAGCTTACATCTGTAGTCCTCCTTCGGGTCGTGGTATGACGGATTCTGACATATTTTCCAGTGGAAACCATGCGCGGCGAAGCGTGTGTATAGGTGGCGAAGTTGGAAGTTCGGTCCTTTCCACACATCGGTTTTCATTGTTTCTGTGTCCATTATTTCCATCGGTATTGCATTGGCTTTGTTTTGTCTCTCTTTGATGGCGTCTTTATATGCCTGGGTTTCTGGTAGATTGAAGCGAAGCTTGATGTCCTCAATGAAGTAGGATTCATGTGCTATTCTGTAGGCGTAGCTGTTTCTTGTGTACTTTGAGAGTGACAAGGCCCTCTTGAGATATCTGGTTTTGACATTCTCCAATTTCTTGAGGTTTTTCGCTGTTAGGTGAATCCAAATTATCTGAATACCGTATGTGGCCGCTGGTGCTACCTTGAGTTGGAACAGTGCCATCGCCGTTGGCAGGGACAGTCTCTCAAGCTTGGGGATGTTGAACATCGAATTTATTGCCGCTGTGGTCCTGTCTTGTATATGCATGGTGAACGTGGTTCCAGTGGTCTGCAGCGTCACTCCCAGGTACTTAAAGTTGGGGACTATTTCTAGGGCTGAATCGCCGCACATAAAGTGGTCATTTTTTGATAATCTGCCTCCTCTTCTGAACTTCATTGCTTTTGTTTTGGAGCCATTTATTTCCATTGAATTTTCTGACGCCCATTTTCTGATATTCTTCATGGCTTCCTGCAGATCTTCAGGACTCTTGGAAAGGATGGCCATTGTCATCGGCATACATTAATAGCTTTGTATTTCTTGCGTTTGTAGCTTGTCCAATATCGGCCGTCATAATGTTAAAGAGGACTGGGCTCAGTGGGTCTCCTTGTAGGACTCCTCGTGTTTGAGCAATTTCTTTTGACATTGATATGCCATCGTAGATTGCTACATAGTTGGTGCTGAGAATCGATTTTATTGTCTCCAGTTCGCGACTTGACCTGCCCAGTGCATTCTCCAGCTTGTGGCAAAGTAACTTTCTGTTAATGCTGTTAAATGCTTTTGAATAATCTATGAATATTGCATACAGGGGGGTGTTTGGTTGTGCCATGCTATTTTCTATCTCAACTAGGATTTCTTGTACTGTATGTAAAGTCGATCTGCCTGGAGTGAATCTGAATTGATTCGTGGGGATGTTTGCTCGTAATCTTAGCTCGATGCGCTCTAGTATGATTTTTGCATTATTGTAGTTTCAAAAATTTTGATATTTTTTTGGAAAAATACCAAGAATATAGCCTTGGAAATTCAATTTTGAAACTTAGGATTTTGTTAGGATATCTTGCATTAGATATTCCGGACACACCCTCTATGTTGTATTTTTGCTGTTATTGAAATTTCTAAATGTTTTTCATTTCTTGGAAAAACACCAAGAATTGGAAAACTGATCATTGAAATTTTGGATTTAGACCGGATTTTTTGCATTAGAAATCCCGGACACACCTCTAGATTCAATTTTTCAGTTTTAGAGATTTCGAAAATATGAGCCTTTTTTTGAAAAAACACAAAGACTTAATTAAAAATAAAGTAAGAATTAAACTTATTTCAAAAAATAAGTAAAATTTAAAAAAA